>JAOPSE010000069.1:11739443-11924461 GCA_029449295.1 Zea luxurians | reverse complement strand
TCTCCCTGCGCTGCCGTCGTCGTGGACGTGGGCGTGTAAAGAAATAGAACATGGGGGACCAATTTGCAAAGCGTCAGTGACTTGAGCAAATAGTAAAAGAAGTCGTTTCTCAGTTAACCGAAAACCAGAGGCCCTTTCTGCAAAGATGCCAGGGCGGGGCACGCGCGGGCGCTTTCTCCCTCTGAGTTGGGCTACTGGGCTGAATCAGCCCAGTACTATTCATAGGCTTTTCTTTTTCTTTTACTCCAGAGTTAAAACAATTATAGAAAACAGTAGAAAAATGGTAAAATTGTGAAACTAATTTTCCTAGGTTTCTTATTTTCCCTAGAATTTAATAAAGATAGTTTTGTGATTTTTAGGTTAAATAAGGAATTTTAAGGCATTTAAAGTAGCTCAAGGTAGTAGTGTTGGATTTTTAAAAGATAAATTATAATCCCAAAATGCTCAAATTTTTATATGAGTTCCTCATTATTTAGAAGCCTTGGGTAAAGTTGGATTTTGGACCTTGTTTGATCACCAAACCCAAACACCCCCCTGCCCTATGAACTCCTTTACTGACCCGGAAACCCTAGGTTCTCGGAGTACCGTGAAGGAAAGTTGTATTCAAGACTTAGATAATAAGTTCATATTATCTTTGCACCCTCATGAGCATCCCATGGCAATCCATTCTTATACATATATATGGTTATGTTAGAACACGAAGAAGAAGTCACCGAAGAAAGGACACCACCACCTCGGATTCTCAAGCAGGCAACTGCTTTTACTTTGATATTTTGCGGATCCGAGCCAGACTCACCTATTAACAGGCAAGCCCCGGTGCATTTGCCACCCCCTTGTGTTTTAAATCTTTCTCACTTATTGGATGCACTAGGTGATAGGTGTTGATTGCTAAGACAATTCCTGCATTACTTTCCTTGGAATTTGATTACCTTCCTTGATACCCTGTTTTACAAAAGGTTTTGTTATGCTTAGTATTGCTCTAGCAAAACAAAAGGATTTGTTTTACAAACGATGTTTGGCAAAGTGGGAGGGTTGTTTCAAATAAAACTTGATGGTGAATCTGTCAAAGGCCTTGATGGATTCAAACATTGGAAAGATGTACCTCTGCCAGGTACCAGCCTTTGGGTTAATGATTAAGCTGAGACCGGGCGGGTGACTTGCACGAGAAAGAGAGTCTCGGTGTAGTGTCTCCGTCTGAGTTGATTAAGGGCCGTCTCGATGTAAGCCTGCTGACCGGGACCCTTTAACTGGTCACATGCCTCGTCATGGGTAAGCTTTGCCTCGGGTGGACTAAGGCCAGAATAAGATAACACGAAATGGGCGTAGAGCGGTGGCGAGAGTAGCGTGTACCCTCCGTGGCAAGAGGCTGGACGGTGGTGTATCTGTGCTCTCGGTTTGCGTGAACCTGATCTGGTCTTAAGAAACTCGGTGGCGGGTTGACATATGCAAGGGTTAAGTGCTACATGTGTCATGTGATCGGAGATCCTCAGCTGAGTATAATCGATTCGGATCGCCGTACCTCCGCGGTTATGGAGACTTGGCCACTGACTACATGTAGCAATCCAGTGAAGTTGAAGGGTTGATAAGAAAATTGGCTAGTGCAGGCAAAGTGATTGATCTAGGGTAGAAAGAACTCTAGCTGCAGGTAATTTTACTGAACCTGACAATAAAATTGGATTTTAAGGATCCACTCGTAGTAAGCTTTTTCTGCAAAACAGAGTCTTTGATTCTTGATAAGCCACTCCTTGAATCCCTCTAGCCAGCATACCCTTGAGAGTCTTTTCCTTAGTCGGTAAGACTTGCTGAGTAATTCCATACTCAGGGTTTATCCCCTTGTTGTTTTTAGTGAGGAAGCAGCAGATTTCTGTTGCTTCTGTACCAAGGTGGTTCCTAATGAAGATAAGCAAGAATGAAGTGCGGGAGGAAAGGATCCTCCATTAGACTTCTTGTGTGATAGCTGTCGGGAGGGGTTTTACCTCCCTTGGTATGTGTAATAATATTACTCTGCACTCGTTATAACCCCTGGTCTGTAATAAACAAGTGATCTTACTTTTTAATAAATGTAAGCTTATGTAATTGCTTCCGCTTTTCTTTATCTCCGATGTTCTGTAATCTGCATGACGGGTGAGACGTTCCTGGAAAGGTAAGAAAGATACCGAGCTTGTCAAGTAGTCAGGGGCACCTATAGGGTTGTCTGAGGTCCGTTGGACAAGGACAACTGTAGGTGGGCCTAATTACTTGGGAGGTTCCGTCACAACCGATGCCTCTGGGTTTCTGAATAATTCGCCGAGTCCCTATCTGAGGTGATGCGGACCTTGAATGCTTCAAAGTATGGCACATTTGCGCGAAGACATAACAACCGCATATGCAATCTTTTCGAGCTCCGTCATGTTACACTTTGATGGTGTGAGCACCTCGGAGACATAATATACTGGGCACTGCCTGATCACGCCCTCTACTGACTGCTCCTGAACCAGTGCCGCACTGACCGCGTGCGGCGAAGCCGCGACGTAAAGCAACAGTGGTAGCGAAGAGTCGGGGCTCGTAAGGACGGCCAACTCCATCATGTACTGTTTTAGTGAGGCGAAGGCCACCGCCTGCTCTGTCCCCAAGCGAAGTCTTTGCGCCGCGGAGTGTTTTTGAGGAAGGGAAGACTTCGCTCAGCAGATTTGGAAATGAATCTGTTGAGGGCGGCCAATCTGCCCATCAGACGCTGGACCTCTCTGGCTGACTGCGGGGGCGTCATGTTGATGATGGCCTGGATCTTGGTTGGGTTGGCCTCGATGCCGCGGTGCGATACCAGATAACCCAATATTTTCCCCTGGCGAACACCGAAGACGCATTTATCGGGTTGAGGCGAAGTCGTGCGTCCCGCATGTTCGCGAATGTCTCGGCGAGGTCTGCGAGATGGTCCTCTTTATTCCTGCTGGCGACGATGATGTCGTCCATGTATGTGAATACGTTTTGCCGACCTGCCCTTCGAGCACTGTTTTGGTGAGCCGGGAGAAGGTGGACCCGGCGTTCTTGAGTCCCTCCGGCATTCTGATAAAGCAATATGTGCCGAAGGGTGTTATGAAGCTGGTGCTGGCCTTGTCCTCCTCCTTCATGTATATTTGATGATAACCAGAGAAGCAGTCGAGGAGTGACATGACCTCGCACCCGGCCGCGCTATCGACTATTTTGTCGATTCGGGGCAATGGGAAGTTGTCCTATGGGCAGGCCTTGTTGAGGCTGGTGAAGTCTATGCACATTCGCCACTTGCCGCTCTTTTTCTGCACCATTACCACGTTGGAGAGCCACGTGGGGTAAGCCACTGGCTCGATAAATTTGGCTTCCAGGAGGCGGTGTACCTCTGCCTTGGCGGCTTCTGTCTTCTCATCGGACATTTTGCGAAGCCGCTGTTTTTTCGGTCACCGAGGGGTCGATTCCCAGGCTGTGCTCGATTATGGATCGGCTGACCCTGACCAGGTCGAGGCTGACCAAGCGAAGACGTCCTTGTTCTTGGATAAGCAGCACAGGAGTTTTTCCTCATCATGCGAGGTGAGGTCTTCGATGATCGTGACTGTTTGCTTGGGTGTGGCCAGGTCGAGGGGAACAGTCTTGGTCCCGTCGTTGCTTTGCAGCTGCGCCTTGTGCTGTTTTTCAGTTGGGCTGGCGGGCGCTGGGGCTTCGCGATGGGCCGTGAGGCAGTGGACATTTCTTTGCCCGGGGACGAAGTCCCGCTCTATGTTGCGCGCAGTCTGCTGATTGCCGTAGACCGAGATGGCGCCCAATGGACCTGGTATCTTCATGCACAGGTACAATCCGTGAATGGCTGCCTCAAACTTGTTGATGGAGCCCCGACCCATGATGGCGTTGTACGAATACACCATGTCGACGATGTCAAAGGTTATTTGCTCACTCCGGGCATTGGGCGCTACACCGAAGGAGAGAGGCAACTCTATTTTGCCGATAGGAAAAGTGCCCTTGCCGCCGAAGCCGTACAACGGATTGTCGAAGGCTTGAGCAAGCTGTGGCTTATGCCCATGCGATCGAAGGCATGGAGAAAAATGATGTCTGGCTGACTGCCATTATCAACGAGGACTTTGTGCAGGTCCCAGCCTGCCACGCTGCAGTTGATGACCATGGCATCGACATGGGGGGCGCTGCAGTTGATGACCATTTGTACTTCCTGATGGTGTTGGTAAGCGTGGTGCGGTGGATGCGGGGCGGGGCGTGGATATATGGTGGAGGGTGTTGCTGATAAGTGTGCGCGACGACCCTTGGGTTGTCGGCCAGGCTGCGCCCGTGCCATCCTGTCTCTGGTGGCCTTCGTTTCAGGACAGTCTTTTGTTTGGTGGGCACAGTCTTCGCCGTGGAAGAGGACAGTAGAATCGGTGCGGCGGCTGCCGCGCGTCCCCGGCCCCTACCACGAGTTCCACTTCCGCGGCCCTGGGCGGGATATTCCTGGCGGCGAGGGGCATCACCAGTGGGGTGCTGGTTGGCAATGTTGTGCACCTGCTGCTGGTTACGGCCGTCTCGGCCGGAGTCTGGCTGCGGAGTCCTCATCCACGTGCGGCTGGACTGTGGAGCGTCTTTGGGCTTCCTCTGGGACTCAACCTTGCGCTGGTGGAGCTCTTCGGATTTGGCATATTTTTCAAATAGTTGATATAAATTCCTGGAGGTTCTTGGGCGGGTCCCTGATGCAATGGCTGTAAAGGACGCCGGCGCGGAGGCCACTGATGGTGGTAGTGGAATGGCGATCTGGTCGTCAACTGAGGGCAGCTGTGACTTGAGTGTTAGAAACTTGCGGTAATACTCCCGCAGAGTATCTTTTTCCAGTTGCTTGCAGAGTGAGAGTTCGGCCAAGGCGTCGGTGTCTGGGCGGTACCCTTGGAAGTTGAGCAGGAATTTGTCCCTTAGGCTTCTCCAGGAATCAATGGACAGCGGGGGTAACCTGGTGAACCAGGTGAGAGCTGGGCCTTCGAGGGCGATGATGAAAGACTTGGCCATTGTGGCGTCGTCCCCTCCGGAAGATGCGACGGCGACCTGATAACTCAAGATGTACTGAGCTGGGTCCATGCTGCCGTTGTACTTGGGATAGGTCCCTGCCCGGAAGTTGGCAGGCCAGGGTGTCACTTGCAGATGTGGCGCCAGGGGACTTCGCTCGTCGAGGTAGTTGACCCCTTGAAATGGCGCGGCGTGAGGGAAGGCGTAGTCGCGCTGAGGGAAGTGCGGGTCTTCCACCTGCGCACGGTGTTGCAGGGGTGGCCCGTGCTGTAGGCCGTGGTGGCCTTCGCGTATGTCTTCCACTTGTGCGCGTTGTTGCAGGGGTGGCTCGTGCTGCAGGCCGAGGTGGCCTTCGCGCTGCATCAGCGCGATCTCCCGCTCGAGGTCCTGGGCCTTCTGCTCTTCGTCGCGTATCATCATTTGCCGCACCTTGGCTAGTGCAGACACGCGCTGGCGCTTGGCCTCCAGTATCTCTTTTTGCCTCTGGAGATTGCGGTTCTTGAGGCGCAGTGCGCGCAGCTGTAGCTGTTCTTCCGCTGAAACGCCGAGGACTTCACCGTCCTCAGTGAGGTCCGCGCCCTCCGGTGGGGCGAAGCCGAGGACTTCACCGTCCTCGGTGAGGTCCGCGCCTTCCGGTGGGGCGAAGCCTGGGGGAGGCTGCGGTTGTCCTTCAGGGCCGCAGGTGCGGAGGGCGTCGTCTTCAGCAGCCTCTTGGTGAGTGGAGTGGGTGAGTGCGAGGGCCTTGCCCTTCCTTGTGGCCAGCAGTGCTGCCTTTCGCAGCCACGTCAGCCTTCGAGCTAGCTTTCTTGGGTGCCATCGCGGGTGGTTTTTCGTAGCACGAACGGTGGGCGCCAAATGTTGGAACTTGCTCGCAGGCGCAAGTTGATACAATGGGGGGGGGAGTGATAGCGCAAACAGGGTTTAGCACGAGATGGTAGAAGCTTTTTTCATCTAGCCTCTCAAGGGCACTGTGCGGGGGTATTTATAGGTGTCCGGGTACCCAGCGTCCCATGTTAAGGATGCATGTGCCCTCATACACCTAGGTTATCCCCGGAATATTCCCATAAAGCGGGGTTACAGACTGTAATTACAGGGACGCCTTTATAAATTAGGCCCGTAACACGCAGCGGCCACGCAGGGCCTGTCACAATGGGTCGGATCACACGTGGGGCCTCCGCGCTGGACAGGCCGCACGGTGGGATGACCTCGCCACGGGTCTTCGTCCGATGTCGTATGGTGGCGAAGGGTGTCCCTGCCCGTTGTCTTGTCTCCGTTGGGCCGGCGTTTACGGCGAAGGCCCCGAGCGAAGGGTGGGCGTCTTTTCCTTCGCCCCCAACAACGATGTCAAATACAACTTCCTCTATTTTGGTGTTATGGACATAACCGAAGGTGATTGGCATTGTTATTTTTCCAAGTGCCCACTATCTGCTTTCCTTCGAAGCCACACAGGGGGTGCGTTGCATCATGTATTTGTCATCCTGCTCTTGCATTTGTCTGAAAGTTTTTTCGAAGATAATGTCTGCTGCACTACCCGTGTCTACAAGGACATTGTGAACTAGGAACCCTTTGATAACATATGGTATGACCATGGCATCATTGTGGGGGTAATCCTTGAGTTGAAGGTCTTCTTGAGAAAATGTGATTGGTACTTGAGACCATTTGGACTTGATGAAGAGTCCTTGCACTCCGACGTGTTGTACCCTTCTTTGTGCTTCCTTCTTCTTATTGGACGGTTCAAAGCTTGAACCATCTGTGATTGGGAACACTAGCTTCATAACCAAAGGTGACGCAGCTTGATCACCTTGCGAAGCCATTATCGTGGTCACTGAAGTGAGTTCATCGTAGGTGGACGCCAATGTTGGTCACTTGTTTTCAACTACTATGAATCAAAACAAGGCAACACAGTTGTTAGATGTTAAGGACCTTTGTCCTTTGAAGAATTATCTCCTTTCAGATATAATGATCTTCAGACGAAGGTCATGAGAACACGTCTTCATCATTCATATAAATAGGGATTTAAATACATGAGGTCTGACATCTAATCACATATTTATTCCTTGATAAATATATAAACATCATCAAAATGTATAATTACAATGATACCTTCGGCTTCTTTGAAGGTGATGATGCAAGAGCAATTACAATATAGAGTGAACAGTACGAGGGTACTGTTCACCTATTTATAGTCACGGGACGCAGCCCAAGTAAAAATACATTTATGACCTTAACATGTACACATAATCGTAACATAAATCATCAGGGATTAACTAGTCTTTTCCTCTTCAACTTGGAATCATGTTTAATCTTCGTCGCCACCTTAAGCCAAAGTTGTCGTCCTTTCGGTTGTAGCTTCGGCATTCGACATTGTCGCTTATAGACAATGTCTTCATCTTGAGGATCTTCGGCGAAGGAGACCCCAACATTGCTTATAAACAAAATCTTTGTCTTGAGGACCTTCGATGGAGAAGAAGATACCCCAAAAAAGGTTTCTCACGATTCAATACCTATCTCCAGGAATTGCTCGTCGAAGGTCGGAGCGGGTTCCAACTCCAGCGACAACTCGACAAGCAATTACTCCCAATTCGTGCATTGTCTGCAGAAATCGAGGGTACCGCTACGTTCGTCTCATCGAGGGCTTCATCTGGGCGTGTCTGGTTCATCGATCGGACCCTCCGAAACTCCATCAATCGACGGTGTCCTCCTCGACTCCGGCGAGGGTCTTCTTCCCCGGTGAGAAACCTCCATTGTTGCACCTATGGTTTCGTTGTTTTCTTCGTTTTTCGTCCGTGCAGGGCTTCACTCTCCCTCCCCTCACCTCCCCCAGTGGCGGCGGCCCTCCCCCTTGTTTTCCCTACCGCGCAGCCCCTCCTCACAGCGCCGGCGTGTAGCCCGTGGTGGCCCAAGCCAGCCTCCCTTGCCGCATGCCCTGCCCGCGCGTGTTGGGGGCCTTCCTCCTCCGAAGGTCCCCAAAAATGTTACTAACCATATGTTCTCAACATGATTATGATAGTTAATGGAAGCTTCGGTATTAGAACGGAGAACTTCAGCAGAACATGTTGACGAAGCTAGAAGCCAAAGGACATCGGCTGATTATGTCGACAAAGTTCAAGCATGATAACGACTAGAGAAGAATAAAGACCATATAGTCCTTAACAATCCTTGTTAAGAGTATAGATAGTTGCTGGGGGCATAAATGTACTTTTATCTGGGCTGCGTCCCGTGCCTATAAATAGATGAACAGTAACACCGTACTATTCACGCTGGATTGTAATCGATCTCGCGCCCTTCTCACTCTCTCACCTTTTGGCAAGCCAAAGGTTCCCTTGTAATATGAATATTGTTAATGCTTATTCATGTTTAATGAAGATAATAATAAATGAATCATTGATATACATCAATTATTATCTTCATTTATCTATATTCTGTTTCTTATTTATATTCATGTTTGTATGATGAAATGATGAATGTGTGTCCTTCATGACCTTCATCTGAAGATCATTACATCCTAGAGGAAATAATGCTTCGAAGGACGAAGGTCTTTAACCACTAATAATTATGTTGCCTTGTTCTTGACTTATAGCATTTGAGAACAAGTGGCCAAAATGCCACCTAAGTCAAAGGTGAAGAAGCTCCAAAGTCGTTCCTTAGGGGATGCAGAGCTTAAATACCACCTAAATCAGAGGTGAAGAAGCTCCAAAGTCATTCCTAAGGGGATGCAGAGATTAGCTCAAAGTCGTTCCTAAGGGGATCCAGAGCTAAAATACCACCTACGTAAAAAGGTGCAGAGACTCCAAAGTCGTTCCTAAGGGAATGCAGAGTCTGGATGTGATTTCGTGTGGGTGCTTATCTTCAACATAAACATTATATTGCATCATATCATCACATCATTTCGCATGGCATTACATCATACATCATATCGCATCAGTAAGAAAATTGTGCAAAAGGAAAAAATATTCCTCAGAGAATATTCGATGGATTATGAAACAATGTGCTGATGAAGCACAAAGTATACCTTCGGCAGACACAATTTGACACAACAGGGAATCTTCGTCAGCAATGTTAATATACAACAGCCGTGACAAAGTATGAGGTATTTTTATTTGCGAAGCATGAAAAAAAAGGAAATCTTCGTCAGCAATTTTTTTTTGCGAAGCATGAAAAGAAGGGAAGGGTGTTTTTTTGCCGAAGGCTCAAAATGGTATGTACACAAATTTCATTCATCACAAAGAAATATATTACATTGATATAAATATAAATATTCAATGTTTGACCCATATACAAATATTACATTTTCTAGTACACAAGAATTTAGACTTCCTTCAATATCCTCTCGGCGGCTTCGTGTAAAAGCTTGTCGACGACTTCGTCAACAACTTCGTTAGCAACTTTCATCACATCTAAAGCCTCTTTCATAATTGGATCCGCCTTAGGGTTGTATGGCTCTAGGGGTGGCGAAAGGGCCGGCTGCAATAAAGAGCACAATGATGAATTTTCGAAGCTATAAATAAACAATGAGACAAAATGTTTTTAAAGGATACCTATAATCAATGCGCGCTCAGCAGCTTCTTCAGCCTCCTTCGCCTCCACTCGAGCATCGTGTGATTCTTTTTGACTTTTCTTTATAGCTTCATCGGCCATCTCACGACCGCCCTTCATCCAAATATTAGAATAGAATTTACCACCCATCAAAGCTTCGGTTGAAGGTTTTTTCGTATCATCTACAGAGAAGATGGTTTCTGCTTGGGCTGTAGCCTTAACATGTTCACAACTAGTTTTCTCTAAAACTGCTGCAACCCCTCGGGCACCAGCGAAGGCAACAAAAATCCCCGCAGTCGCTGAGAATTTCTTCAAAACTTCGACCTGTTCGCCGATCCATTGAATAACTCCTTCGGGGGTCGCCTCAGATAAATTTTTGCTCTGATGAGAATGCACCCACCTTTGCAAACTATCTTTTAGTTTCCTCGCACAATCCATGGGTACTTCGTAGCATTTTTCTATGGAATCCCGAAGTTCTTTAATATTTCTCTGCACCCTTGCTATTTCCATTTCACTTATTTCTTTTTTGCCTTCGCAACTTCAAAATCTTTATTCATTTCAGCAAGTTTCTTCTTTAAACCTTTAACCTCGGCTTCGTCAGCTTTGGCTTGTGTTTTTAACTAAGCTTCACTGGTTTCAGTCTATCCACTAAGAAAGCAGTATTTTGTCTTTTTCAAGTGCTTCATTCCTTAGTGTAATAACCTCTAATCGAAGATTTCCAAGCACTAGCTGTCAGCTTTCATCTTCTGCTTTTTTTGGGCCTTAATGCCTTGCTCAGAATTAAACCCTACAAAAATAAAGGATGAGCACATACTGAAAAGGAAATAAACTACAAAAATAATCTGCTTTCTAACAAGTAAAGTGTTCCCACCTTCAGATTGTTATAGGCAAGGCTATCCGCGAGTTGGTCCTTGGTCATTGCAGACAAACCTAACTCAAGCTTGGGTATCCTATATTGTCTGCCATCTCCTAACAGACATGAATTTCTTTATTGTCAGGCAGACAATAAAGGAAGTCATCTTCATCATCCCCGCCATATACCAAGGATCCTCGAGGTATTGCAAATCCCTGGCGTAATGTTGCGCTACGGCAATTTGATCTTTTGATAACTTTTTCCCTGAAGCATGATACACTATAAATTCCAATTCCTCAGTAGATGCTCTAGGGGCAGGGGACTCAGATTCTTCGGTAGCCTTCTCTTTTTCTAACAGTAACGGAGCCTTCGCGGCATCCGAAGGTCTTGTTTCAGCACCCTTTTCAACAACCTCCGAAAGTCTTGCTTCAGCGAGAATCGAGGGCCCAGCCTCTGCTGCAATCTGTGTTATGCCAGCTTCGGCAGATTCCTTCGTATTTTTGCCTTCCACGCTAGGTGCTTCGACGGAAGCAGGAGTTAACGCCTTTGTGGATTCTATAACAGCGTCTAGCACGCTAGCCATTCTTCTTCTCTTTGGAGTTACTGAAGCAATTTTTGCCATCTTTGGTACCTCTGTCCCTCCAAACGGACTCGAAACCTCTAATTGTTCCGTTGCTATCATCGATTTTGGCTCTTCGGCCGGTTCCATCCTAGCTTCGGTGATAGCGGGATCACATGACTCAAGAGCAGAAGACCTCTCAACAGGCCTCGGTTCTTCCGCTGTTTCATCGCACTTGGGGCAATGTGTCAAAACTTTAACCTTTTTTGGCTTCGGCGTATTAGAGATCGCCAAAGCAGCAGCTCTTCTTTTCTTCCCTTGCTTTCGCGAAGGGTAGCAGTAGTCTGGGTATACAAAATCAATAACAAAAAAGCCCTATTTAGCCTTTTCTTGACTCAGCCTCCAAAGGCCGCAGTCGTAGCCTCATCTTCGGCCCTTGAATAGACACCAAGTAATTCATCGTTGGTGGCTTCGATGGCGTCTAGCCAGTCATCGTTTGGCTCATCAAATTGGCTTCTATATTTGAATATATACTTCAAATAGACTAGGTCACCTTCGCTGGACCCAGCGGCAGCCTCTTTCGGCATCTCCCACCCACTTCCGAGTGGCCACACTTTGTAGGCAATGTGCTCTTGGACTAAGTCCCTGGTGCCTATGTAGGTGCATACTGTGTTATATGTGGCTTGGCACACTTGTATGTCGTTCCCAAGGGCAAGGGATGGCCTCCTAATGCCGAAGTGAGACCATATGGGGACGTTGGATAATCCCATTGATGTCTTCTCTCTCAACCAGATCATTCTTCACATAGAACCATTCTTGCATCCAAGCCCCTGGCCACCTCTTTGCGAAATGTTGGAACTGGATTGCTTACTTCAGAACAAGTTACGAAGCCATAGCAACCAAAGTTGTTATGATATTGTTCTTTTCCGATGGCCTTCATCTCATAATATAATTCATGCATATTGCAGAAACATTTTGCATTTGGCTCTTGACCTTGACTCCTCATGGCCCAAATATAAACCCCTATCTTGATGATGGCTTCGGGGGTAAGCTGATGAAGCTAGACTTCGAAGGTTTCAGCACTTCGACTAGCATACTATTCAAAGGAAACCGAAGCTCTGCTTTCATGAAACTTCTATAGACAACTACCTCGTCAGCTTCGGGCAAAGGGACATTACTCTCCCCTCCATCCCGCACAATAGAAATGTCACGAAAGTACCTTCCTCTCATGGCATCAATATGTCCTTGTTTGATTGTTGACTTTTCGAAGACAACATGACTTGGCTTCTAGGGCCGATCTTCGGCACCCTCATTATCACTTTCTGCATCAAAGTCTTCACTGTCACTAGAACTCTCAGATATCCCAGCCAATGTCTCATGAGCAATTTTTTCTGCATTGGTCCTCTCCATAGCTTCGTAAAACTCGGACAGCGCCAAGTCGACAGTCTTCTTCTCACCAGCCATCAAATCAAAACTTGTCGAAATGCGAAGCTTCAAATCTCGACAGAGCAAGAAAGTTTAAAATGGCGAGCACAGTACAAACAACTGAAATAGCGCAAGAAACACTTTCAATACGAGCTCATATTTATATGCATAGCGCCCCACGGCTTGGTGGGCCCAGCATGTCAGTTTTTTTGGAAGGTGTTTTTTTGGACCTTTAGCTAAAGGCCTTCGTCCACGTCGCAGTCTAAATTTGTTACAACGAAACAAATCAATACTGCGAGGGGCTACTGTTGGGGGCTTTCCTCCTCCAAAGGCCCTAAAAAATGTGACTAACCATATGTTCTCATCATGATTATGAATAGTTATAGGAAGCTTTGGTATTAGAACGGAGAACTTCAGCAGAACATGTTGACGAGGCTAGAAGCCAAAGGACTTCGGCTGAATGTGTCGACGAAGTTCAAGCATGATAACGACTGAAGAAGAATAAAGACCATATAGTCCTTAACAATCCTTGTTAAGATTATAGATAGTTGCTGGGGGCATAAATGTACTTTTATCCCAGCTGCGTCCCGTGCCTATAAATAGATGAACAGTAACACTGTACTGTTCACACTGGATTGTAATCGATCTCACACCCTTCTCACTCTCTCATCTTTCGGCAAGCCGAAGGTACCATTGTAATACGAATATTGTTAATGCTTATTCATGTTTAATGAAGATAATAATAAATCAATCATTGATATACAACAATTATTATCTTCATTTATCTATATTCTGTTTTCTTATTTATATTCATGTTTGTATGATGAAATGATGAAGGTGTGTCCTTCATGACCTTCAGCTGAAGATCATTACATCCGAGAGGAAATAATGCTTCGAAGGACGAAGGTCTTTAACCATTAACAATTGTGTTCCCTTGTTCTTGACTTATAGCATTTGAGAACAAATGGCCAACAGCGCATCCTGAGAGCGCCAGCGTCGTGGTCGTGGCCCGACCAGCTCGGCCCCTTCCCCTGTGCTGCCCCATTCCCCCCTCCTCCTCTCTCTTCCATGGATAGGAAGAAGAAGATGAGGTGAGGAAGAAGATGACAGTTTCGTAATTTAGTACGCGTGAAGTACAGTCTAGTTCAAAACAATGATAACTTTTGCGTTTTAAAACCCGATTCAATCCATTCAAGTTGCTTTAGATTTGTATTAAAATTATATACAAGTTAGAAGTATTGTTCAACACTATTGCACATTTTATTTAATTTATTTAAATGTTTGTTTGACCGGAGGTTAATAGAACGACATTTTATTTAAACCTAATTTATAATTTCGAATTACGCGTTTATAAATCAACATCAGCGCAGTTAATGTTAACTGAACAATTCTTATTAAATAATTGATTTGTTTAATTATGTTATTTACTTATTAGTTTCCGCGTAGTGTGTTGGCCCGCATGCCGTAGTGATGTTTCGCGCGCGTCGCCGCGTGTCGCTCGCGAGTGTCACACGTGTCGTTCGCACGCGTTGTCGCGTGCGGTTCGCATGCGTTGTTGCACGCCGTTCACAGTGTGTCGCGCACCTTGCCGTGCTTCGTTCGCGCGTATCGCGCGTTATCCGCACGCGAGATTAAACTGTTCGCTTATAATCACTCATGTCAGTTAAGTAGTTATTTATTTAATCATCCATAATTAAAATAGTAAGTTAGTCAAAGCTAAGTAGTAGTTTTAATTTGTATTTGATATAATAATGTCAATTCATATAATTATAATTATGTCAAACTAAACGTTCTAACTAATACTCTCTTAGTGTAAACGAGTTAACTTCTCGACTGTAGCTCTGACTATCGCGTTTCTTATCCTCACGTGACTGTAGTAGCGCGCTCAATTTCGTAATGCATGCTTTTATTATGTTTTCCTTGGTATGGTGTAGTGTTCTTATGCATATATATGTTTGTTTGTTGTACCTGTTTGTCTTCGCTTCGCGTTGCGATTAGATCGCGATCCGTTTCCGAGCTTCGAGGAATCGAAGATCAAGCGTTGGCGACCAAGTGATCTGGTTCTTCGAGTTCTACAAAGATGAAGATTGTAAGTATCTGTTACGTCAAGGCAAGTGTCCTCTGACCCATTATGTCCTATGTACTTATAATTCACTGTCCCGCATAACATGAACAACCTAAGGATTGACTAGTATTATGTTTTCATGTCCTTGTTTACCCTTTGTGAATTGGTTATTATAACTAGTATTATGCTACAGCTTTACTTTAATCAATGAACATGATGAGAACATTTATGATACGTTTATGCTATCTTGATTATGATGATGAACTTGTGATACTTAAGGGGGCTCGGGCTATTTCCTAGGTACCTCTCCATAAGGACTTGTTCGTCGAGAGACCACCCGAAAAAACAGTGCAACCATGAGGGTGGTATGGGATGCCCTTAGCCGATTAGTTAGAGGAACTTGAGGTGTAGTCGGCTTCGCCGTCGTGCCGTCAATGGGGTCCGGTCACAGTACTTGCTCTGCCGAGGTTGGTTGCCGAGGTTCTTTCGATTTGGTTTTGTTTGTCAACCTTCTTGTGAGGAGAGATACTGTGCTTATCAAACTGGAGAAACCTAATGGGCGGCTATGACCTCTGAGGAATATTTGTAAAGGCTACATAGTGATACCCTGCCAGGCCACCTAGGTAGTGGTCAATGGAGAGTAGCGCTCTCCAGGCCGAAAGGGAATCACTGCTCGTTGGTAAAGTGTGCAACCTCTCCAGGGGAATGAAACCGATATATCAGCCGTGCTCACAATTAAGAGCGGCCTTGGGATCCTCTTTGATTAGAGATACAGGTATTTCGAGGTGCTATGGTTCTATTTATGGTTTTGGTTATGATGATGATAATGATGTTCCTCGATTAGGAAATGATTCACGGGTTGGTTATTGCTAAAACTTGGCATCTACTAATAATAAATACTTGATGAACTAAAAGAAACTGCTTTGACCTTAACCCCACATAAAGCTAGTCCACCTCAGCCAAACGGGACATTTGTTGAGTACATTGATGTGTACTCACCCTTGCTTTCACAAAACACCAGGATGCCGTTGGTGCAATCTATGCTCAGGTAAGGAAGAAGAAGGCGTTGAGGCAGATCTTCAGGAGGTCTAGGACGTCGATGAGTTCGAGGATTAGGCTAGCAACGTCCCCCAGTCAGCTACCCATGGTGGGTTGTTTACGTTGGCTACGTTTCTATTATGTGCACTTTGATTTATATTATGTAAATGACTCTAGTCTTTAATATTATTACTTACTCTTTATTGTTATTCGAAGCATTGTGCTATGATGAGTCATTTATGTAATCACTGTGTACGTGAATTTCTGATCATGGCACGTACATGGTTCGCATTCAGTTTACCTTCCAAAACCGGGTGTGACATAAGTGGTATCAAATCCTTGCCGACTGTAGGACCGCTATCCTAGAGTAGCATTGGCCGTTTTAAGGACTTATTGACTATTAATTCACCTCATCCTTGTTGCTGCTTCAAAATGTTAGCCACATCGGCTAATTCTATGTTATGCTTCTATATATCACCTTGCCAAATGTATTTTATTCTAATATTGTCTATGCTTCACCTATTCATTCTATTAGATCTGATCTCACTCTAGTGCTTGCGACATCTTTGTAGATGACCCCTGACCATAGCCTATAGTCTTTTGGGATTCTTTCCTCTTCCATTATTAAATTGCTACCATTTGACCATCTCTATTCCTTGGGTATTGACATGCTCGTGCTCCTAGACTCTTCAATACTCTTGTTTCAAATACTTACATATGAATTTCTACTGCCTACTTAAACATTCCAGTTTATATGTCCATGAAATTCTTGTCTTCTGAGACCCCTTCCTATTCTGTTGTGAAGCCATCACCTTTTGGCTTTTTCTATTCTCTTGGTCTAGGTATGCTCGTACCATTGGAATCTTGCATACTCTTATTTTTTTATATATGCTTACCTTTATATCCCAATGCATGTTTAAGACATTCCGGTTAACATGCTCTTGACCACCCTTATTTCTTGATGATCCATGAGAGACCATTCTATTTTGCACATCATTGATGATCTCATCGTTTCCTTATAACTTCCCTCGGTAATAATTTCGGTTACTTCAACCATTTTGTTGGAACCTTAGCTATCTTACCCTTGCTTGTTTTCTCCACTTCGTCAATTTTGCCTTAACTCTGTCCATGGTTATGATTTTCATCATTATCACATCTATTCTTACCTTGAAGTTTATCTTATACCGGCTTTTAAAATCACCTCTTTTCATCTCAATCTGAGTGTTGTACTTTACCTATTTTTTCCTTGGTCGTATCCTCTTCCTGTGATACCAATTTTCTAAAAAGAAGTTAAATCTATTTTTCCCTTTTCTTTCGTGATCTGTGTAGTTGGGGTTGGAGTTTTTTTAGGAAGCATTCACCAGTAAAACAGTAGATTACTTGTTGGATTTGTGCGCTGGGGTCGGGAGCAGACGTGAGAGCGAGTTTGGGCCGTGGATCTCGATCCGGCGGTGGGGAGCCCATTAGTTCCCCCCCCCTTAACCCTAGCCGCCCCCTCCCTCTCACTCCCCCACCCCTTTGGCCGCCCCCCTCTCTCTTCCTCTCTTCCACTCTTGCAGCCGCCCCAATCCCTCTCCTTCTTCCCCAAGTGATTGCAGCGCCACCCCTCAACCCTAGCCGCCGCCCCCACCTCTTCCTCTCCAAGGTGGAGCCTCCCCGCTTGGTGTCCGTCATGTGGGTGCGAGTCTTCCATGGGAGTTTGGAGGGAGGAAGAAGGAAGAAAAGAAGGAGGAAAGGAAGAACCCAAGGTGATTTTCGTGATCATTTTGTTGTATTTGTGCTGCAATCCAATTGGTTACATGTTTACCTATGCGATTTGGTAGAGGTGCTGTCTAGAAATTTATTGGGTGGACGAACAGCAGTAGTTCTAGGGATTTCTGGGAATTTTTCGTCGGCAATTAGTGGGGATCAGTGGGAGAATCATGTAGAGCTTTGTCATACCTTTCTAACGAGTACTTATGCGCTCGATTCGGAGTTATAATTTAGGAGATATCGTTATTTGAATCCGGTTATGTTGCTGTCCAAAAAAACAGAATTTTCAGGTGGGTGAACAACAGTAGTATTAGCAGTTTCTGGGAATTTCTCGTGGGTAATTAATGTTAACCAGTATGATAATCATTTAGGGCTTTGTCTTATCTTTCCAATGAGTACTTATGCGCTTGATTTGGAATTATATTTTAAAAGATATCGCTGTTTGAATCCGGGTATGTCGCTGTCCAAAAGACGAAAAAACAGATTACAGGGTTCATCTTGTGGACTGTTTTGGGCTAATTAGATGTTGGAATTTAATTATAAATTGTATACAAAACTTATGGGGAATTTTATGTAGATGCCTCTGGATTTTTTGTTTGTTACCACTGCTGTCATAATTTTAAAGTTATGAAATTATTAAGCAGCGCCGCTGCAGTTTGGTGGGTGTGGGGAGAGATGTAAACCCGCGGCGGGGTTTGAGTTTGTGCGTAGGTGCGGCGTCGTTTATGAGCCTGATTATGTGAAATTGGTGCACTAAGTTGTGTGTCAAAAACAGGTGGTGGACTTCCGGATCGTACTTAGGGATTTGCCCGAACTTCCGGTAAAGGCAAGTAAATACAGTGGTGGTTGCTACCGTTTGGGTTGCATCCTAATCCCTGTCATTGAGTATGCATAAGTTTTAATTACGTTAATCATTGAATTCTATGATGAAGTTTATTTGTTTGGAAGTATTAATTCTCAATTGTCTAATATTGTGGATGATCATAATTTGGTAATGATATATGTGGTTGATTCCCATCTTGGATGAAGTTGAAGTATCTTTTTGAATCACGTTATATGAAGTGTTGTAGGCATGACATGCACATCGCATCATCCATCTTGCATTTTGAAGTTATGTCGCGATCTTATGGTCCGACCGTACCGGTACAATTTTAGCATCGTACGTTGCCCGAGGAGGGGTACGATGCAGCTTCATATCCTTAGAGGTATGAAGGCAGAAGTCATCCTTGCATTTGCAGACATTTGCACTCATGAGGTATATATGAATTGTGACATTACTATGTTACTATTGTGGTTTCTACCTGCGAGGTGTGGGACTAGGTGTCGGCGTTTCGACCCCGGGGGGTCCCTGGACCGACAAGTAAATTGTCGCTGCGTGTCCCAGCCCAGATGGGTCGGCGCGAGATGGAACACAAGGGGGAAAGAGAACCGCGGCTCGTGTTATCCTGCGCCCAGGGTGGATGCGCTTGCAGTAGGGGGTTACAAGCGTTCGCGAGAGAGGGAGAGAGCCTACTCGTCGGCCCGTCCTCCCGCGCGGCCACCTTTTCGTACGAGGGCCCTAGACCTTCCTTTTATAGATGTAAGGAGAGGGTCCAGGTGTACAATGGGGGGTGTAGCAATATGCTAACGTGTCCGACAGAGAGGAGCCAGAGCCCTATGTACATGCCGACGTGGCTATCGGAGAGGTGCTAGTGCCCTGTGCATGTGATGTCGTGGCCGTCGGAGGAGCGCTTGAGCCCTGTAGAAGCACATCTGTCGGGGCTGACGGGACCTTGCTGACATCTCCTTGCTTCCGTAGGGGGCTAAGAACCGCCATCGTCATGGGAGCACGCGGGGTGCCATCATTACTTGTTTACCGAGGCGAGCCAGATGGGACGCCGGTCTTGTTCCCCGTAGCCTGAGCTAGCTAGGGGTAGGGTAATGATGTACCCCCCTGTGGCGTGGTCAGTCCGAGCCCAAGGTCGGGCGAGGCAGTGACCGCCTTCCAAGGCCGAGGCGGGGGCTGAGCCCTGAGGTCGAGCGAGGCGGAGCTTCTTGTTGTGCCTGAGGCCGGACTTAGCTGTTGTCAGCCTCACCCTGGCGGGTGGCATAGCAGTCGGAGCGGGGCAGGCGTCGCTGTTTTCCTATCAGGTTTGTCAGTGTTGGGGCAAAGTGACTGCGGTCACTTTGGCCCTGTCGACTGAGGAACGTGTGTCAGGATAAGGTGTCAGGCGATCCTTGCATTGAATGCTCCTGCGATTCGGTCGGTTGGCAAGGCGATCTGGCCAAGGTTGCTTCTCTATGAAGCCTGCCCGGGCTAGGCCTCGGACGAGTCGAGGGTGCGCCTGTTGCTTGAGGAGGCCGTCGGGCGAGGCGTGAATCCACCTGGGTCTTCTGTTCCTGCCCGAGGCTAGGCTCGGGCGAGGCGAGATCGCGTCCCTTGAGTGGACGGGGCCTTGACCTGAATTACGCCCATCAGGCTCTGTAGCTTGTGCTGATGGTGATTACCAGCCGAGTTTAGGAGTCTTGGGGGTACCCCTAATTATGGTCCCCGACAGTAGCCCCCGAGCCTCAAAGGGAGTGTTGGTACTCGCTTGGAGGCTTTGTCACATTTTTTGCAAGGGGACCGGCCTTTCTCGGTTACATTTTGTTCCGGTGGGTGCGCGCGAGCGCACCCGCCGGGTGTAGCCCCTGAGGCCTCGGAGCAGTGGTTTGACTCCTCCGAGGTCTTAATGCCTTTCGTGATGCCTCGGCCGGTCTGGTTGCTCCCTCATGTGATCCGATCGTAGCCCGGGGGCATGGTCAGGTTCCGAGTTCTCGGGCTGGTTTGTTGACGCTGTCAACAGTTTGGCCGGACCCGGGTTTGCGAGAGCAGCCCCCGAGCCTCTGCACAGAGCGAGAGGACGGTCAAGGACTGACTCGGCTTTTATCAAACGCCCCTTCCTCGCCTTTCCACACGGAGGAGGGGGGGAAAGCGCCATGTTGCCCTCGGAGGGCACCGAACATGGTGTCTCTAGTGAGTTGCTAACGGGTGATCCGAGTGGACGCCCGTGCCCCGTTCGATAAGGGTCGGCTAGTGGCCCAGAGGCGCGCTCCAAAAGTACCTGCAGGTGATTTGCCGGACCCGGTCCCGTTTGATAGGGTCCGAGGGATCGATGCCTCCCTCTGATGGGATTGCATTACAGAATCGCTCCTGCTGGTCTCGGAAATGTCCTAGGGTACCTCGGGAGCGTAGCGTGAGCCTTAGCCATGTATCGGACGTACCCAGAGTCATCCCTCGCTCTGCGTGCTCTGGGGCGGCTGTCGAACCCTTTGAGGGGCCAGCCTTCGAACCCTTGATCAGTAGTGGGCGCGGAGCCCGAGTGCTCTGAGGCGGATGTCGAGCCCTTCCGAGGGGCCAGCCTTCGAACCTCTGATCAGTAGTGGGCGAGGAGCCCGAGTGCTCTGAGGCAGCTGTCGAAACCCTTCCGAGGGTCCAGCCTTCGAACCCCTGATCAGTAAGAGGGCTTGGGGCCCGCTTCCTTCGCGGAGAAGGATCCCTTTCGGAATATCCCCTTTCCCGGTCCCTGTAGCAAGAGAGAGGAAGGGGAGAAGGAAAAGGATATGAATTTAAATGGCGTGGTGCACCTTTTTTGACACGATCATCATGGCGGAGGTGAAACGTCGCCCGCTTCGCCTGCCAAAGGTGTCGCTTGCCCTGCCGCGAAGTTAATGCGACAGGACGGGTGGTTCGCGGGGCGGCCGTTGCGCGAGCCGTTCGAGGAACGGGCGTTTCGTCTTTAAATTTGAACTTCGCGGCAGGTTCGGGCAAAGTGTTGAACGGGTCTTGCCCGTGCCTTTATATACCCGGAAGAGGGACCTGTGGCGGTTCTTTACTCTGCTGCTCGCCTCTTGCTTTGGTTTTCGCAACCTAAGGGAATAGCCATATAAAGAAAACCGCATACCTTGTCCGCTCCGCCACCACTCCCTTCATTTGGCGATGGCCGACCGGGTGACCGTCGTTCCGCCGCGCGACCCGTGGCCTTTCTCCATCATCATGGTGGATGATCTGGAGGCCCTTGTCGCTGATGGTTTGCTCCGTCCCCTCTCCGGTGACCCGCAGCCAGAGTGGATGGTCCCTCTGAGCGGGGCCGACCCGACCCGCCGCCGGGGTATGTGCTGAGCTTCGTCTCCTTCCATGAGCGGGGGTTAAGAGTGCCAGCAAGCCGTTTCATGCGGGCACTCCTGCATTACTACGGGGTGGAGCTGCACAACTTCAACCCCAACTCCATTGCGCAAGAGGCCATCTTCGCGGTGGTTTGCGAAGGCTTTTTGGGGATTGACCCCCACTGGGATCTATGGACCCATCTCTTCTTCGTGGAGCTTTTCGCCTTGACGACAGGGGAGAAGAAGGTTCGCATGGCAGTGCGGGACGGTGGCTGCACCCTCCAGTTGAGGCAGGCGCGCGCGCAGCAGTACATCCCCGCCATCCTTGTGTCTTCGAACAAGGGGTGGCAGCACCGGTGGTTTTACCTCCGGAATGACGATGGAAGGCTCCCGTCGTTTTCTCAACGAGTGGTGACGGTTCCCGGCAGCAATTGGCGCTATGGGGCCGCGCGCGAGAAACAGGAGAAACTCCAGGCCCTTGTGGAGGCCTTGCAGGAGTTACGGGATGGGGGGCTCACCGCCACGGGGGTGGTTGCCGCCATCCATCGCCGGAGGGTGCTTCCCTTGGCAGAGCGGCGGTTGCTGCTTTCGGAGATGATGCCGGGGGGTCGACTTGGAGGGTTCGCAGATGTCCTTGGTCCCCCTCTCTGCCGATGACCTCCGGAGGCGGGTAGCGGGCACGGTGGGGAGGCTGGACGCTGACGCCCTTACCCAGCCCTTGATGCGTCCCGAGCGTGGGTGCATGTCCCTGGTTAGTGTCTGGTCCTTCTCCTTTCTTATGTCAGGTTGCCCTTGATTCTCACAGTCGGGATTTCTGTTCGTCCCGAGGAGTTGGGGTGTTACAAGCCTTCCCTACCGCCGGTCCCGGAGGACGCAGTAGACCGAGCCGCGCGGAGGGTCGCTGCAGAGAAAATGAAGGAGAAGAAGGACGCAAAAAAGGCTCGGGCTCGCGAGCGGATGCGGGCTCGGGACGCCTTGGAGAGGCGCCGTCGGAGGCAGGAGAGGGATGGGCTCCCGAGGGAGCCATCACCGGAGACGCCTGACGATGACGATGACGACGAGGATGATGAGGACGACGACATGGCGGCCCGCCTTGGCCTTAGCCCGGATCTGAGGCTGGGCCAAGGGTCGTCGAGCCAACCCCCGAGTGGCTGGCGCCGTCAGTATCTGGGGCCGGGACATCAGGGTCCCGGTCCGAAGAGTAGGGGCAGGCTGAGGGGGTACTTGACCCCTTGGCCGAGGTAGTTGAGGTGACCCTAGGGAGTCAGGCCGACCTGCCTGTCCCCCAAGATCAGTCGCCCGTGCCGGCCGTATAGGAGGTTGATCCTCGGGCCGTCGTGACGTCGCATGGGCAGACCGTCCCTTTGGCGCCCCGGGCACCCAAAGTGGGAACGGCGCTGAAGTCGGCAACGGGGCAAACCTCGGCGGTGCTTGTGGGGACCAAGGCCTGAGGGGCCTCCCTGCAGGCACGATTGGCCTTGGTCCGGAGCGGGTAAGTATCTGAGGATACCTGTGTCCTGGCTCCTTCTTCGTGTGTCCTGATCCTGCTTTACCTTTTCCTCCCAGCAAGCGGAGGCACGGTTCGGCCGGTCTAGCTCCCAGGAAGGCCCTTAAGACGGTGCTGGCTTCTGCAGCCAGTGCCGCACCACGCCATGCCGGTCGGCTGGCCTCCCCACAAGATGCCCCCAAGCGGGGGGCCCAGGTGGCGCGAGTTGCCATGGGGCGGGCTCCCCAGTCTGACCCCTCCATCGAGGCGGCCGTCGTGCCGGGGGAGACTGCTGGCGCAGCCGCGGCCTTGAGCCCACCTGACGTGCTGCCGGCGCCGGCACCAGCTTCTACCGAGGCTGTTGCCGTTCTGCCCATGGAGCCACCCGTCACCGCTGATGCTAAGATGATTGAGGTGCCGTTGCTCGAGGTCGGTGATCGGAAGCCCGCCTTCTTAGCCGAGGGGGTACCCGATGCGTCGACTGCAGGGGTCCCGACGCCTTGGAGGAGGGGGGCGTAGAACCGCGGCCCGTCTTGGGGAGCGGCGACCTCATCCCCGCGCGGCGGGATCCCAATGAGCGGCGTGGGCAGGCGCTCAGGTTCTGGAGCCATGGCGCCTCGAAACCCCTCTTCGTTCTTGATGATGAGCGGGAGGAGCAGTCTCGGGATGAGCTCCGTGAGCATGCCGAGGTAGCGATGGGGTCGCTTCGGTCGACCATGGAGATCCTTTCTAGGGACGTTCCCAGTGAAGGATTACGGGGAGGCTACGCTAGCGCAAAACAAAATTTTCAACCCCATAAAACCAAGAACTACTGCGGTTATAGGTCATGGAATTACCACTAGACGCGCAGAGCAGAGGAAGACGTCTCGATGTAGACGAACGCGTCGAGCAGTGTCGTGCAGTCATCGGCGTCCTTCACGTCCTCGCACGGTTCGTCCTAGTGCTCCAGATGTAGCACCTCCGAGGTATCCACACGTACAGGGAGGAAACGCCGTGTACCGAACTGCTAGGTTCGCGACGGCGGCTTGGCGAGCGCGAGAGGCGAGCGGCTACTCGTTTGCTGGTGGCGAATTAGGGTTAACCTAACCGCGCCCCCGCCCCTCATTATATAGGCGTTATGGTGGGCTTCTGACACCGAGGCACATCAGTAACCCTAAAGGCCAGTCTAATTTCGGATCTAATCTGAGTTAGGCTTCCTTCCCCTTAAGTGTGTGACCCTATAGGTTCACGTACAAATAGACATAGCCCGAGTACTCTTACTTGGCCCAATAATTGACAGCGGCCTCTAGCAAGACATGTCAACTCCTATGCGCACGTAAAGATCATATCAGACGAACCATTGCAACATTACGTACATGTTGTTCCCTTTGTCTCACGATATTTGGTCTGGCTCTAAGCTGACCTCTCTTTCTCGATACTGTGAATTGGAATCCTTTCAATGGTTAACTCTTAACCCTAGCACGGCTATGCATTTCTTGATCCAATCACTCGAGGGGCCCAGAGATATCTCTCTCACAAAGAGAGAGACAAATTCCATCTTGACTGACCATGCCTCACAGCATGCTTCCTGACAAACCCAAAACTACCTTTATAACTACCCAGTTACGGAATAGCGTTTGATAGTCCCTAAGTAAGTCAATTCACATCTTGAGAACATGCGACAATCTCAGGTCTACGGATACAGTATTCATGTTGCAAAAAGAGAACTATATTACAATATCTCACGTTGGGTCGGTCTAGCCTCATGTCATACATGCGCCCACATTATTAGTTTAACATCTCTATGTTCATGACTTGTGAAATGTAGTCATCAGCTAATACATGTGCTAGTCATCGACTCTGACTAGGGACATCATTTAGAATAACCATATAAGTAAAGAATCTCACAAACAATTCACATAATTGCTAATCAATACAAGGTGCCTTCCATGGATATTCAATTAAGCAATATATATCATGGATACAAAGAAATATGCTCATCTCTATGATTATCTCTAGGGCATATTTCTAACAGTCTCCCACTTGCACTAGAGTTAATCTAGAAGATATCTAATACCCATAGATCTCATGTGTGCCTCATGCTTACGTTGTGGAAGAGGTTTTGTCAAAGGATCAGCAACATTCAAATCCGTATGTATTTTGCATATCTTTATCTCACCCCGCCTAACGAATTCCCGTATAAGGTGAAACTTCTGCAGTACGTGTTTGTTTTTCTGGTGGTTCCTTGGCTCCTTAGCTTGCGCAATAGCCCCATTGTTGTCACAGTAGAGGTTCAATGGACTAGATGCATTAGGAAACACACCAAGCTCGATGAGGAACTTCCTTATCCAAACACCTTCCTTCGCAGATTCAGAAGCTGCAATGTACTCGGCTTCTGTTGTAGAATCAGTCACAGTCTCCTGTTTGGAACTCTTCCAACTAACAGCACCACCATTTATTGTGAACACAAAACCTGATTGCGATTTTAACTCGTCTTGGTCAGTTTGGAAGCTAGCATCGGTGTAATCAGTTACAACGAGCTCCTCCTTACCCCCATATACCAGGAACATATCTTTAGTCCTTCTTAAGTACATAAGAATGCCTTTTACCGCAATCTAGTGACCCTCACCTGGATCAGCCTGGTACCTACTCGTAGCACTTATAGCATATGAAACATCTGGGCGTGTACTTATCATGGCATACATGATTGATCCAATTGCTGAGGCGTATGGTACCTTACTCATGCGCTCCCGCTCATTAGCCGTCGCAGGACATTGCATCTGGCTAAGGTGTATACCATGTGACATAGGTAAGAACCCTTTCTTGGACTGTTCCATGTTGAACCGTTTCAAAACCTTGTCAATGTACGTATCTTGACTTAATCCTATAAGCCTCCTCGACCTATCTCTATAGATCCTTATGTCCAAAATATATGCTGCTTCCCCTAAGTCCTTCATAGAAAAACTCTTTCAGTGAAGCCTTGACGGACTCCAGCATAGGAATGTCATTCCCAATCAATAATATGTCATCCACATACAAGATCAGAAATACAACAGCGCTCCCATTTTCCTTCTTGTAAACACAAGCTTCTTCTTCATTCTGATGAAAACCAAACCCTTTGACCACTTCATCAAAACGAATGTTCCAACTCCGAGATGCTTGCTTCAACCCATAAATGGATTTCTGAAGTTTGCATATCTTTCCAGCATTGATCGGATCGACAAAACCCTCGGGTTGTATCATATACACGTCCTCATCTAGGTTTCCATTAAGGAAAGCTGTTTTGACATCCATCTACCAAATCTCATAATCGAAATATGCGGCAATAGCTAGAATGATCCGAATAGATTTAAGCATCGCTACTGGCGAGAATGTCTCGTCATAGTCAACTCCTTGAACTTGTCAAAAACCCTTTGCAACAAGTCGAGCCTTATAGATGTGAACATTTCCATCCATGTCTTTCTTCTTCTTATAGATCCATTTGCATTCTATGGGTCTAACACCATCAGGCGGGTCAATCAAGTTCCAAACTTGATTTTCTCCAATGGAATCTATCTCGGATCTCATGGCGACTTGCCATTTCTCGGAATCTGGGTCCATCATTGCTTCTACATATGTTGCAGGTTCGTCGTTGTCTAACAACAACACTTCCCCATTGCCCAACAATAGCACTTCTCCTCGTGCCTCACGAAGCCTTGCTGACCTTCGTGGTTGTGGTGGTGATTCTCTTGCCATAGACGTCTCAACATGTTCTGCTACATTAGCATCACTTGTTGAATCTTGTCCCACTGGCTCATCCTGAACTTCTTCAAGATACACCTTTTGTTTACTTTTCTCTCTTTTGAGAAACTCTTTCTCTAAGAACACACCGTTCCGGGTGACAAACACTTTGCCCTCTGATTGGTGGTAAAAGTAATATCCTAAAGTTTCCTTTGGATATCCCACGAACATGCACTTGTCCGATTTTGGAGTGAGCTTATCCGACTGAAGTCGCTTGACGTAAACCTCACAACCCCAAATCTTCAGAAAAGACAAACTGGGAGTTTTTCCAGTCCACATCTCATATGGTGTCTTAACTACGGACTTAGACGGTACCCTATTTAGTGTGAAAGCTGCTGTTTCTAGAGCGTATCCCCAAAACGACAAAGGTAGGTCCGACTGGCTCATCATTGATCGAACCATATCCAATAAAGTCTGATTATGTCGCTCAGACACGCCATTCCTCTGAGGCGTTCCAGGCGGCGTAAGCTGTGGAATAATTCCACAACTCCTTAGATGATTGCTAAACTCATGACTCAAATATTCACCTCCACGATCCGATCGCAGTGCTTTAATTTTCTTGCCACGCTGATTTTCTACTTCATTCTGAAACTCTTTGAACTTTTCTAAGGATTCAGACTTGTGTTTCATTAATTAGACATACCCATATCTACTAAAATCATCAGTGAAGGTTATGAAGTATTGGAATCCTCCCCTAGCTGTCGTACTCATTGGTCCGCACACATCAGTATGTATGAGTTCCAATAAATCTAATGTCCTCTCCGGTAAACCCATGAAGGGTGCCTTGGTAATCTTACCAAGTAAGCAAGCTTCACATGTCTCGTATGATTCAAAATCAAACGAAGTTAAAAGCCCATCAGAATGAAGCTTCTTCATGTGATTCTCACTTATATGACCCAAACAACAGTGCCACATGTAGGTAGGACTTAAATCATTAGGCCGAGGCCTTTTAGCACTAATATTACAGATAGGTGCATCATCAAGATTTAAAATGAATAACCCATTCATAATGGATGCAAAAGCCACAAACATGCCATTCTTAGAGATCACACAACCATTGTTTTCACTCGCAAATAAATAACCATCCTTCATCAAACATGAAGGAGACATAATGTTTCGACTCATACTAGGAACTAGATAACAATTATTTAACTCCAAAATAAATCCTGATGGGAGGTGGAGTTGCATCGTCCCGACGGTCAACGCAACAACTCTTGCATTATTGCCTACCCGGAAATCAACTTCTCCTCTTTTCACGCTTCTACTTCTTATCATTCCCTGCATCGAATTGCAAATATGGGTAACCGATCCGGTATCAAATACCCAAGAATTAATATAAGAATCAGCAAGAAAAATTTCTGTAATGTGAATAGCAAGTGTACCTGCTGCGGTTGTACCCTTACCACCGCGATCCTTAATAGAGGCCAAGTACTGCTTGCAATTCCTTTTCCAGTGACCAAGTTCTTTGCAATAAAAGCACTCTGCATCTGCAGCTGGTCCAGCCTTGGGCTTTTGATTTGGCTTGGATACTGTATCCTTTGCCTTGCCCTTCTTCTTTTGAGATTTACCCTTCTTCTTAAAGTTGGGTTTGTTTTGGACCGCCATCACATGGCCGCTGCTGCCAGCGCTTTTCTTTATGTCCCCCTCTGCTGTTTTCAGCATGCCACATAGTTCATTGAGGCCCTTCTCTGCCCCATGCATATGGTTGTTCGTAATGAAGTTTCCATAGCTAGGCGGAAAGAGATGCCAAAATGAAGTCAGTGGCCAACTCTTGGCTTATTGGGAAGCCTAGCTTCTCCAACCTCTGACTGTAACCAACCATTTTGATTACGTGTGGCCCAACTGCTGCGCCTTCTGCTAGCTTGCATTCCAGAAAGGCTTTGAACACATTGAACCTTTCAGTCCTAGCCTGAGTCTGGAACATATCCTTGAGCGCCATGATCATATCGTGCACCTCATGGTTTGTCTCAAACTGCATCTATAGCTCAGGCTCCATGCAAGCAAGCATTAGGCAACTCACTTCATGATTGGCATCCATTGCTTTCTTGTAAGCGGTTTTAGCTGCAGCAGTTGCATTTTCACCAGGATCCTCTAGCAGTGGGGTGTCTAGAACGTCTTCCTTTTTTTCAGCCCTGAGAACAAATCTTAGGTTACGGATCCAATCCGTATAGTTTGTTCCATTTAACTTATCCTTTTTAAGAATTGATCGCAAAGTAAATGTTGGTGTGCTAGGTGCCATTTATCTACAAATAAATAATGCAAAATACTAAGACAAAAATATCCATGACAGAGTAAATCATATTAAACATTTAATAGTCTACTCCCACTAAAATCAATATCCCTCGATTGATACTTAGTGATTCAGAACCCACAACTAACAAGTCTACTAGTGAGCTTTAGCATCACCGCTAGAAGACAAGGTAGATCGGTAAGCAACTCCTTGCTAATCATATCATATATATGACTCCTGTTGTTGGGTGACATCTCTATGTCTTGGCTCCCAACCTTATGCCCCAAAGTCCTTAACCATTAAGCTGACTTTGTTTAAGTTAACCAACCCTTTCTGCAGTTCGTATCCGATACAACCTATCTAGTCAAGGAAAACTGGTGGCACCCTAATTTCATAGACCCACCACCAATTGTACAAGACTTATGATAGTGCAAGGTTTGGAGAGGCATTTAAGCTTAAACATTTATGAGGGATCGTCCTACTTTTATCATCGCACGCAAGGACATATATGCAATATGAACAAGTAGAACATTAAGAATGGCATTCACACAACAGTTGTGATTCGGTATGGCTTGCTGTCACATGGTGATCCCCATCTCCAATAATCTGTCCATCACGATGATCTCCATCTCCATGATATAGGTATGCCATCCTTCAGGTGATGAGTCCTTCAAGACCTATCTAACGTATGCTGGTAAACAAATTACATATACGCTTTGGATCATCACATGTTGACACGCAGGTCATTACATTAAATTTGGACAATACATGTGGCTCCAGCCGTATTGCCCTGGTCACGACACGCAGGTCAAGAATAATTCATTAATATGCATCATATATACACAATAGCCATACCGATCACAAGATGTCCTGCAAAAACAGGTTAGACAAACACGTTTCTATATGTTCGCCCAGAAAACCTCACAGGATTCCATGCATCGTATGTATGGAAATTCCACTGAAAATCTCATGCGGTTGATCAAATCAACCCAAATCCGAGAGTTTCGACCCGAAGAAGATTACACTCATGACGTTGATCTATTACGTCAATCTGCTGGTTGTGTATGCAGTTAGCCCTGATGGTGATTTCAGCCGGTAGGGGCAAGTCGCGCACATAACAGAGAAGGACGAACTAATCTCTTCAGTCATATCCGATGTAATCTACTTCAACCCTTTATAACCAATTGATCTAATCAAACCGTGCATCAAGTAGATCCATCTCATGAACCTAGATCCAGACCTAAAACTACGCAGAACCTGGCTCCGATACCACTGAAGGATTACGGGGAGGCTACGCTAGCGCAAAACAAAATTTTCAACCCCATAAAACCAAGAACTACTGCGGTTATAGGTCATGGAATTACCACTAGACGCGCAGAGCAGCGGAAGACGTCTCGATGTAGACGAACGCGTCGAGCAGTGCCGTGCAGTCGTCGGCGTCCTTCACGTCCTCGCACGGTTCGTCCTAGTGCTCCAGATGTAGCACCTCCGAGGTATCCACACGTACAGGGAGGAAGCGCCGCGTACCGAACTGCTAGGTTCGCGACGGCGGCTTGGCGAGGGCGAGAGGCGAGCGACTACTCGTTTGCTCGTGGCGAATTAGGGTTAACCTAACCGCGCCCCCGCCCCTCATTATATAGGCGTTATGGTGGGCTTCTGACACTGAGGCCCATCAGTAACCCTAAAGCCCAGTCTAATTTCGGATCTAATCCGAGTTAGGCTTCCTTCCCCTTAAGTGTGTGACCATATAGGTTCACGTACAAATAGACATAGCCCGAGTACTCTTACTTGGCCCAATAATTGACAGCAGCCTCTACCAAGACATGTCAACTCCTATGCGCACATAAAGATCATATCAGACGAACCATTGCAACATTACGTACATGTTGTTCCCTTTGTCTCATGATATTTGGTCTGGCTCTAAGCTGACCTCTCTTTCTCGATACTGTGAATTGGAATCCTTTCAATGGTTAACTCTTAACCCTAGCACGACCATGCATTTCTTGATCCAATCACTCGAGGGGCCCAGAGATATCTCTCTCACAAAGAGAGGGACAAATTCCATCTTGACTGACCATGCCTCACTGCATGCTTCCTGATAAACCCAAAACTACCTTTATAACTACCCAGTTATGGAATAGCGTTTGATAGTCCCTAAGTAAGTCAATTCACATCTTGAGAACATGCGACAATCTCAGGTCTTAGGATATAGTATTCATGTTGCATAAAGAGAATTATATTACAATATCTCACGTTGGGTCGGTCCAGCCTCATGTCATACATGCGCCCACATTATTAGTTTAACATCTCTATGTTCATGACTTGTGAAATGTAGTCATCAGCTAATACATGTGCTAGTTATCGACTCTGACTAGGGACATCATTTAGAATAACCATATAAGTAAAGAATCTCACAAACAATTCACATAATTGCTAATCAATACAAGGTGCCTTCCATGGATATTCAATTAAGCAATATATATATATATATATATCATGGATACAAAGAAATATGCTCATCTCTAGGATTATCTCTAGGGCATATTTCTAACACCCAGGATCCTCCAGGTAAGGATTTCAGGCATACCTTTCACGTGACCAAGGCATTCCTTGTGACGCCCTGCTTCCCTTCCTCAGGATCTGACGGATCTGAGCATCGCCAAGTCGTCGTTCATCCGCCGCGAGGCCATCGTCTGAGGTTCGCTGCGGTTCCTGAGGGCCGCGCTTGCCGAGCTACCGAACGCCTTGCCCAACGGAGCGCCGAGGCGGCGGACCTTCGGTTGCTCTATGATGAGCTGGGGGTGGAGGCAGCGGCGGCACGCGTAGAGGCGCAGCAGCGGCAACTGGAGCTTGGCCAGGTCATCGGCAAGTGGGACCAATCTCGGAACCAGGCTGCCGAGGCTGAAAGCTAGGCTGAAGCCCTTGGGGGCTAGCTAGCCGAGGTGTCTGCTCGGGCCGGAGCCCTTGCGGAGGACCTGGCCGCGGCCGTCGGGTCTGCCCAGTCCGCCCAAGCTGCAGCCTCGGAGCAGCGTGCCCGGGCTGAAGGTATGTTTTGGCCGCTTTGTGACTTCGATCTTCATTCTTCAACTCGTCTGAAGAATTCTGTTTGGCTGTTTGCAGAGTTCGAGTCAGCCCTCAACGAGTCCGCCAAGGCACTTGCCCAGGCGGTTGAGCAGAAGGAGGCCGACCGCGTGGCCATGCCTGAAGCTATCTCGGCCTTCTGCCAGGTCTTCGGTCTTGACGATGTCCCCTCGGGAAGCTCCCCCCTGAATCGCCTGTAGGCCCTGGGCGGCCATGTGCGCAGCAGACTCTACGAGGCGCTGCATCACGACGTTAGGCGGGCCTTCGCCGTGCTCGCTTCCCACTACGATGTGGATCTGGAGTGGGTCAGCGAGGGGTACTGTCTACCCAACGAAGATGAAGCTGCCCTGGCCGAAGTTTAGAGGCTTGACACGGCCGTCACGGGCCCAAGCGCGGTGCTGGCATCCTCCTTCGAGGTGGAGATCCTTCCGCTTGCGTCACCGCCCATGGCCGAGGCGGATTTTGCCGAGGGTGGGGACGGTGCTGAGGGTGGAGACGAAGCTGAGGGTGCCGCTCCTCCCCCGGGTGATGCCTAATTCTGCCGGAGCAGTTTGTTTTGAACATGCATGTGTCTTTCGTGGCCGCCGAGGCCTAAACACTTTGTCATCGTGTTATAAAGCTGCGTTTCTTTTCCTCTTGTTTCGAGTATCCGGACTTGTTCGTCAGTAGCAGAATCGCTTATCCGAGTAAGAGTTATTTTTCGCGGAAGGTGACGAGTGAGGTATCCGTATCTCGGAGGCGTAGGAGTCCCTCGGCTCGGTCGGCCTTGCCGCTTACATGCGCTCTTATTCGTTTTGCGGGGTTCTATTATCGATATAGTCGGGAAACACGAAGTCGTTTTGGTGGAAAACTTTTCCGAGGAAAATTTTGACGCAGAGGGGGTTCCCCCCTTCTAGCCCCGGAGGGAGGGTCGGGCTTTGCCGAGGCAAGGCTGACCCTTCCTTGACGGTTAGACTCTATTTGTGTATGTAAAGAAAACGAGGTATATGAACGACTTGAAAACATCTTAAGGGTAAAAGCGATGTAGCTGTCGGATGTTCCAAGCGTTGCTGTAGACCTCGCCCTGACTGTTGGCTAGCTTGTATGTTTTGGGCTTCAAAATCTTGGCGATGATGAACGGCCCTTCCCAGGGAGGAGTGAGCTTGTGGCGCCCTCGGGCGTCTTGCCACAGCCGAATTACCAACTCCCCCACCTGGAGGTCTCGGGACCGAACCCCTCGGGCGTGGTAGCGTCGCAGAGACTGCTGATACCGCGCCGAGTGTAGTAAGGCCATGTCCCGAGCCTCTTCTAGTTGGTCCAGTGAGTCTTCTCGGTTGGTCTGGTTGCTTCGATCGTCGTACGCCCTCGTCCTCGGGGAACCATATTCTAAGTCTGTGGGCAAGACAGCCTCAGCCCCATAGACTAGAAAGAACGGCGAGAAGCCCGTGGCTCGGCTTGGCGTCGTCCTCAGACTCCAGACCACCGAGGGTTGTTCCTTCATCCATCGCTTGCCGAACTTGTTGAGGTCGTTGTAGATCCTCAGCTTTAGTCCTTGCAGGAGCATACCGTTGGCACGCTCTACCTGCCCACTCGTCATGGGGTGAGCTACGGCGGCCTAGTCCACATGGATGTGGTGGTCCTCGAAGAAGTCTAGAAACTTCCTACTAGTGAACTCGGTGCCATTATCGGTGATGATGGAGTTCGGGACCCCAAAGCGATGGACGATGTTGGTTAAGAACGCCACCGCCTGCTCGGACCTGATGTTGTTTAGGGGTCAGACCTCGATCCACTTGGAGAATTTGTCGATAGTGACCAGCAGGTGCGTGAAGCCCCCGGGTGCCTTCTGCAAGGGACCGACGAGGTCTAGACCCCACACAACAAACGACCAGGTGATGGGTATCGTCTGCAGGGCCTTAGAGGGCAGGTGCGTCTGCCTTGCGTCGAATTGACACCTTTGGCAGGTGCGTACAATCCTAGTGGCGTCAGCCACCACGGTCGGCCAGTAGAAACCTTGTCGGAAGGCGTTTCCAACGAGGGCTCGAGGTACTGCGTGATGACCGCAAGCCCCCGAGTGTATCTCTTGCAATAGCTCCTGGCCTTCGACGATGGATATGCATTGTTGGAGGATGCCTGAGGGGCTACGGTGGTAGAGCTCCTTTTCATCACCCAGTAAAACGAACGACTTGGCGCGCCATGCCAGTCGCCGAGCTTCGGCTTTGTCGAGGGGTAGCTCTCCTCGGTGGAGATATTGCAGGTACGGGGTCTGCCAGTTTCGATTAGGCGTGACCCCATTCTGCTCTTCCTCGACGCGTAGTGCCTCACCCTCGGGGGCCGAGGGTGCCTTGGGCTAGGCCGAGGCCTCCTTGGCCTGGGCCGAGGCCTCCTCGGGTTGGGCCGAGGCTTCCTTGGGCTCGGGCGTGTCGTTGGTCTTGACGGAGGGTTGATGTAGGTCTCGGGAGAAGACGTCCGGGGGAACCGTTGTCCGCCCGAGGCTATTTTAGCCAGCTCATCCGCAGTCTCGTTGTACCGTCGAGCGATGTGGTTGAGCTCGAGCTCGTAGAACTTGTCTTCCAGGTGCCGAACCTCGTCGCAGTAGGCCTCCATCTTCGGGTCGCGGCAGTGGGAGTTCTTCATGACTTGGTCGATGACAAGCTGTGAGTCGCCACGAGCGTCGAGGCGCCGAACCCCTAGCTCGATGGCGATGCGCAACCCGTTAACCAGAGCCTCGTACTCGGCCACATTGTTTGACGCCGGGAAATGGAGGCGCAGCACGTAGCGGAGGTGCTTCCCGAGGGGTGAGATGAAGAGCAGGCCTGCACCCGCTCCTGTTTTCATCAGCGACCCATCGAAATACATGGTCCAGAGTTCCGGTTGGATCGGAGCTGTTGGAAGCTGGGTGTCGACCCATTCAGCCACAAAGTCCGCCAAGACTTGGGACTTGATGGCCTTCCGAGGAGCGAACGAGATTGTCTCGCCCATGATCTCCACTGCCCATTTGCAATCCTACCCGAGGCCTCTCGGCACTGGATGATCTCTCCTAGGGGGAAGGATGACACCACAGTCACCGGATGAGGCTTGAAGTAGTGTCGCAACTTTCGCCGCGTCAGAATTACTGCGTACAGTAGCTTTTGAATTTGTGGGTAGCGGATCTTGGTCTCGGATAGCACTTCACTGATGAAGTAGACCGGCCTCTGGATGAGCAATGCATTCCCTTCTTCTCGTCTCTCGACCACGATCGCGGCGCTGACCACCTGAGTGGTTGCGGCTACGTAGATCAAGAGGGCTTCTCCCGCAGTGGGGGGTACCAAGATGGGCACGCTTGTAAGGAGCACCTTTAAGTTCCTGAGGGCTTCCTCGGCCTCGGGGGTCCAAGTGAAGCGCTCGGTCTTCCTTAAGAGGCGGTACAAGGGTAGGCCTCTTTCGCCGAGGTGCGAGATGAAGCGGCTCAGAGCCGCAAGGCATCCCATGACCCTCTGTACTCCTTTCAAGTCCTTGATAGGCCCCATGTAGGTGATGGCCGCGATTTTCTCTGGGTTGGCCTTGATGCCCCGCTCGGAGACGAACCCCAGGAGCATGCCTCGGGGGACTCCGAAGACACACTTCTCGGGATTGAGTTTCACGCCCTTCGCTCTCAGATACTTGAATGTCATTTCAAGGTCAGAGAGGAGGTCGGAGGCTTTCCTTGTCTTGACTACGATGTCATCAACGTTAGCCTCGATCGTTCGGCCGATGTGCTCTCCGAACACGTGGTTCATGCACCTTTGGTATGTCGCACCTGCATTCCTCAAACCAAATGGCATAGTAATATAGCAGTACATGCCAAAAGGTGTGATGAAAGAAGTCGCGAGCTGGTCAGACTCTTTCATCCTGATTTCGTGATACCCAGAATAGGCATCGAGGAATGACAGGGTTTCGCACCCAGCAGTGGAATCCACGATTTGATCGATGCGAGGCAGAGGATAGGGAACCTTCAGACATGCTTTGTTTAGACCAGTGTAGTCTACACACATCCTCCATTTCCCACCTTTCTTTTTCACAAGCACAGGGTTGGCTAGCCATTCGGGATGGAATACCTCTTTGATGAACCCTGCAGCCATCAGCTTGTGGATCTCCTCGCCTATAGCTCTGCGCTTTTCTTCGTCAAATCGGCGCAGAGGCTGCTTCACGGGTCGGGCTCTAGCTCGGATATCTAGCGAGTGCTCGGCGACATCCCTCGGTATGCCGGGCATGTCCGAGGGACTCCATGCAAACACCTCGGCGTTCACGCGGAGAAAGTCGACGAGCACTGCTTCCTATTTGGGGTCGAGCTCGGAGCCGATCCAGGTTTGCTTGCAGGTGTCGTTGCTGGGGTCGAGGGGGACGGACTTAACCGCCTCCGCTGGTTTGAAGTTGTGGGTGTGGCATTTCGCATCAGGCACCTCCTTGGAGAGGCACTCCAGGTCGGTGATGAGGGCCTTGGATTCGGCGAGGGCCTCAGCGTACTCCACGCACTCCACATTGCATTCGTACGCGTGTCGATACGTGGAGCTGACGGTGATGACCCTGTTGGGGCCCGGCATCTTGAGCTTGAGGTAGGTGTAGTTGGGGACGGCCATGAACTTGGCGTAGCATGGTCTCCCCAGTACTGCGTGGTAGGTTCCTCGGAACCTGACCACCTCGAACATGAGGGTTTCCTTTCGGAAGTTGGAGGGAGTCCCGAAGCAGATGGGCAGATCGAGTTGTCCAAGGGGCTGGACGCGCTTCCCGGGGATGATCCCGTGAAAGGGCGCCGCACTGGCCCGGATCGTGGACAGATCGATCTGCAAGAGCCCGTGGGTCTTGGCGTAGATGATGTTGAGGATGCTGCCTCAGCCCATGAGGACCTTGGTGAGCCTGACGTTGCCGATGACGGGATCGACAACAAGCGGGTACTTTCCTGGGCTCGGCACGCGGTCGGGGTGGTCGCCTTGGTCGAAGGTGATGGGCTTGTCGGACCAATCTAGGTAGACTGGAGCCGCCACCTTCACCGAGCAGACCTCCCGGCGCTCCTGCTTGCGGTGCCGAGCCGAGGCATTCGCCACTTGCCCACCGTAGATCATGAAACAGTCATGGACCTCGGGGAACCCTTCTGCCTTGTTGCCTTCCTTCTTGTCGTTGTCGTGAGCTCTGCCACCTTCCGTCGGGGGCCCGGCCTTATGGAAGTAGCGCCAAAGCATGACGCATTCCTCAAGGGTGTGCTTGACGGGACCCTGATGATAGGGGCACGACTCCTTCAGCATCTTGTCGAACAGGTTGGCCCTTCCGGGAGGCTTCCGAGGGTTCCTGTGCTCGGCGGCGGTGACAAGATCTGCGTCGGCGGCGTCGCGTTTCGCTTGTGACTTCTTCTTGGCCTTCTTTGTGCCGCGCTGGGCGGACGGCTCAGGGACGTCCTTCTGTTGGCGTCCCTGAGGCTGCTTGTCCTTCTGGAAGATGGCCTCGACCGCCTCCTGACTAGAGGCGAACTTGGTGGCAATGTCCATCAGCTCGCTCGCCCTAGTGGGAGTCTTGCGACCCAGCTTGCTCACCAGGTCGTGGCAAGTGGTGCCGGCGAGGAATGCGCCGATGACATCTGAGTCGGTGATGTTGGGCAGCTCGGTGCACTACTTCGAAAACCGCCGGATGTAGTCCCGCAAGGATTCTCCTGGCTGCTTGCGGCAGCTTCAGAGATCCCAGGAGTTCCTTGGGCGCACGTATGTGCCCTGGAAGTTTCCAGCAAAGGCTTTGACCAGAGCGTCCCAGTTGGAGATCTGCGCAGGAGGCAAATGCTCCAGCCAGGCTCGGGCGGCGTCGAAGAGGAACAGGGGGTGGTTGCGGATGATGAGGTTGTCATCGTCCGTTCCACCCAGCTGGCAGGCCAGCCGGTAGTCCGCAAGCCACAGTTTCGGCCTTGTTTCCCCCGAGTACTTAGTGATGGTAGTCGGGGCCTGGAACCGGGTCGGGAACGGTGCCCGTCGTATGGCCCGGCTGAAAGCTTGCGGACCGGGTGGTTCGGGCGAGGGACTCCGATCCTCCCCGCTGTCGTAGCGTCCCCCACGCCTGGGGTGGTAGCCTCGGCGCACCTTCTCGTCGAGGTGGGCTCGACGGTCGCGGCGGTGGTGCTCGTTGCCGAGGCGACCCGGGGCTGCAGGCGTTGCGTCCTGCGTGCGCCCGGTGTGGACCAAGGCTTCCCGCATGAATTAGGAAGTCGCGGCGCGATGCTTCGGGGGGTACCCTTGCCTTCGGGAGGAAGAGCTCTCGGCCCATCGGACAGCGACATCCTCCAAGAGATTCTTGAGCTCTCCCTGGTTACGCCGCCCCTCGGTGGTGGATGGTTTCGGCATCGCTCGGAGTAGTATTGCCGCTGCAGCCAGGTTCTGGCCGACCCCACTGAAAGCCGGGGGCAACCTTGCCCTGGCATCGTCAGCGATGCGGTGCTGGACGTCCTGGGCCTGATGACGCGCTTCTCCGATTAGTGCTCGGCCTGCCCACTCCTGCCCGATGTTTTGCCGGAGCTGCACAAGTTGTCCTGCTTCCTCGTCGAGTTTGGCCTGCATCTTGCGGATTTGCTCGAGCTGTGTGTCCTGACCCCCCGTAGGGACTGGGACCACATCTAGCTCCCGCAGGATGTCAACGCGAGGCGCAGGCCTAGGGGGATCGTCGTCCTCTGGCATACCAAGGTGGTTGCCTTCGTCGAGACCCCCTAGATCGACGTGGAAACATTCGCGACTTGGGCCACAGTCCTCGTCGTCAAGGCTGTGGCCATTATCGGAGCAATCGGAGAGGTAGTAGTCACATGTGGTCATGAAGTCCCGCATGGCACTAGGATTACCGAGCCTGGAGAAATCCCAACCAGAGTCGGGCTCGTCATCTTCCTCGGAACCCGGGGGCCCATAGGTCGAGACGGCCATCAGTCGATCCTAGGTTGACCACATATGGTACCCCGAAAGGTTAGGGTATGCCTTTATGAAAGCATCCACAGAAGCGGGGTCGCTTGGTGGATCGAAACTGAATCTAAAAGGCACAGGGTGGAAAACGGACGGTACCTCTCGATCGATGGACGGTGACGAAGTCGCGTCAGGGACGGACGACACCGTTATCTTCGGTACGAGGCTATCGCCCAGCAAGTCCTCCACGAGAGTGCTGGCGTCATCTGTTTGCTTGGGGTTGGCGTGTTGCGGGGAAACGGCGCTTGTCGTTGTCTCAGGCGTGAGGTCAACGCCCGACGTGTCCCCCGCTGGGGCGCCGGTGCCGTCGACTCGCTCAACGGCCGACGAGGTGCCGCCTCCTGCTTGGCCACGGTTGCCCCGCCTCCTTCTCCTGCAGCGAGGAAGGTGGCGGGACAGACCCGGATGCTGCTCTTCCGCCATGGGGGGAAGACGTCATCGAGTCCGCCGCCGCCGGGCGGGTTGACGACCGCCATTGTCGCTGTCACGCGGCGGAGGAAGGAGTACCATGTCGTAGCTGCCGTCGAGGGACATGAACTCGAGACTCCCGAAACGGAGCAGCGTTCCGGGCTGGAGAGGTTGCTGGATACTACCCATCTGGAGCTTGACGGGAAGCTGTTCATCAACACACAGCAGGCCCCTACCTGGCGCGCCAACAGTCGGTGTTTCGACCCTAGGGAGTCCCTGGACCGACGAGTAAATTGTCGCTGCGTGTCCCAGCCCAGATGGGTCAGCGCGAGATGGAACACAGGGGGGAAAGAGAACCGCGGCTCGTGTTATCCTGCGCCCAGGGCGGATGCGCTTGCAGTAGGGGGTTACAAGCGTTCGCGAGAGAGGGAGAGAGCCTCCTCATCGGCCCGTCCTCCCGCGCGGCCACCTTTTCGTACGAGGGCCCTGGACCTTCCTTTTATAGATGTAAGGAGAGGGTCCAGGTGTACAATGGGGGGTGTAGCAATATGCTAACGTGTCCGGCAGAGAGGAGCCAGAGCCCTATGTACATGCCGACGTGGCTGTCAGAGAGGTGCCAGTGCCCTGTGCATGTGATGTCGTGGCCGTCGGAGGAGCGCTTGAGCCCTGTAGAAGCACAGCTGTCGGGGCTAACGGGACCTTGTTGATGTCTCCTTGCTTCCGTAGGGGGCTGAGAACCGCTGTCGTCATGGGAGCACGCGGGGTGCCATCATTACTTGTTTACCGGGGCGAGCCAGATGGGACACCGGTCTTGTTCCCCGTAGCCTGAGCTAGCTAGGGGTAGGGTAATGATGTACCCCCTGTGGCGTGGTCGGTCCGAGACCAAGGTCGGGCGAGGCGGTGACTCCTCCGAGGTCGAGGTTGAGGCCGAGCCCTGGGGTCGGGCGAGGCGGAGACCGTCTTCCGAGGTCGAGGTTGAGGCAGAGCCCTGGGGTCGGGCGAGGTGGAGACCGTCTTCCGAGGTCGAGGTTGTGGCCGAGCCCTGGGGTTGGGTGAGGCGGAGACCGTCTTCCGAAGTCGAGGTTGAGGCCGAGCCTTAGGGTCGGGCGAGGCAGAGACCACCTTCCGAGGCCGAGGCGGGGGCCGAGCCCTGAGGTCGGGCGAGGCGGAGCTTCTTGTTGCGCCTGAGGCCGGACTTAACTGTTGTCAGCCTCACCCTGGCGGGTGGCACAGCAGTCGGAGCGGGGCAGGCGGCGCTGTTTTCATGTCAGGTCCGTTAGTGGAGGGGCGAAGTGACTGCGGTCACTTCGGCCCTGTCGACTGAGGAACGTGTGTCAGGATAAGGTGTCAGGCGATCCTTGCATTGAATGCTCCTACGATACGGTCGGTTAGCGAGGCGATCTGGCCAAGGTTGCTTCATTGTGAAGCCTGCCCGGGCTGGGCCTCGGGCGAGTCGAGGGTGCGCCTTTTGCTTGAGGAGGCCCTCGGGCGAGGCATGAATCCGCCTGGGTCTTCTGTTCCTGCCCGAGGCTGGGCTCGGGCAAGGCGAGATCGCGTCCCTTGAGTGGACGGGGCCTTGACCTGAATTGCACCCATCAGGCTCTGCAGCTTGTGCTGATGGTGATTACCAGCCGAGTTTAGGAGTCTTGGGGGTACCCCTAATTATGGTCCCCGACACTAGGTGTGTTGTACGTTGTATACGTGCTGCACCTTCGTAATAAGAAGGTTGTGGAATCAAGTGGTGGTAAAACAACGTTATTATGTGGTTAAACAGTTTGATATTATTTTACTTGCTGAGATGTGTCATCTCACTCTTGCATTACTCAATGCAGGTACTTTATACATGCTGGGAATGAGGGGAGTAGCAGCACGTCCACTTTCACTCTCACAATAACGCTGCCCAGTCGCAGCCATGATTTAATTAGAAACTTATTGTCAAAGGAAGTTTGTTTTTTTAACTAGTCATGCACACTAGTTAATTCAGATCATGTCGTATGTTTAACTTCTCTTTGCTAGCCGATTAATAATACTTAGTATGTTTTTGTCATGATATATGTTTATACACTGTTGCCCCCTCATTTATGCAATTTTGCAAAGGGGATGCTGCCGAAATTTTATATATAGATGTCAGAAGTGTTGTTTAGTAGCATTCCGGGGTGTTTGTGGACCCCGGGGTGTTACAGTTGGTATCAGAGGATAGGCTTTAGATTCTACGCAATTTGAAGATAAATTTGACATACTTGCACATATAGGAAGGGTATGGTTTCGTATATCTTTCATATTAGTATTTTATTGTATAGATGACTAGAACTTCCTAACTCCAAATCCCTTTATGGTTTGATGGGGTATGTCGTTAACGACGTAATGCTTGATATGATATGTTACTTCTATTTAATATTGGTTTCTTGATGTGTTTGTTATTGAAGATATTATGCAAGTGAAGCTACTAATGTACTTGTTTTATATACATATCGTCATGATGTTTTTTTTGGGATGCAATGTTTTCAAATCTCTGAGCTATTGCCATCATATATTTCTATATGCTTGACTGTGGATGTTTTTTCCCAAAAGGATTCTTGGGTTCTTGTACTTATAGGACCGATTGTTTATTGAGCTTGTGTATATTGGGTTTAATCCGACTTGGTGTAGTGTGAAAACACTATATAATGTAGTTTTATGGTGTTGTTGAGTTTGATTGACTGTTGGGTAACAACCCAACTTATCAATGTAATATTTCCATGGGTGCAATGCTTTGCGCCTCATTTTTTAGGCTAGTGTGGCTATTTGCTAACTTGATCTTAGTATAAAATTGGCTTGTCTCTATAGAGCAGAGGAAACGTTGTAATGTCTATGAAATCTTTAGACTGGTAGAACTCGAGGGAATTTGTGAGATTACGTAGATTGATAAGTCCAACCATGTCTACCTGATAGGTTTTCTTATTATGTGCAACCTTATTTTTAACAATAAATAGGGTGGTTTCAAGTGGATTTTATGTCGTGCATGTTTTCCTTCTATGGCTTGTTTCAATAGCCATAAAGGCTATGCATAATTTTTAGTTGTTGCAGGCTGGTCATGTGGGCGATATTGACAACCCGTTTTATATATTTTTTTATTTGCCAACATTGTATGGCAGTTTGATTTTTTTTTCTATGAGCAGTTTCTCTATGCATGCTTGTTGAATCATTATTTGGACCGCTTTATCTTAAGCGAAGTCAATGCTTAACTGGGAGTTGCTTATGTTTGTTAGTCATCTATCTCTTTAATGATGGGGTTGTTTCATCGGATTGAGATTTTTCTTATATGAATGATGGTTTGATAGATCATGTATGTCTACTACTTTGAATGCATCCTGTGATATCACGAGGTACAAATTGTTCAAGTGCAGTAATAGTAGGTTTTGTTGTATGTGAGGTTAATCAAGGTAGTTTGGTTATGTGGATTGTCTTATTGACGTCCAATTACTCCTGTTGAGCATAGTATCATGTTATTATTTTAGTATTGAAAGTAATATTTATGAAGCTTTTGCATGAGTCTGTGTCAAGAAGTACATTAGTTTTTCTTGTTGCTATCCCTCCATTGCTTTATGAGTATTGCAAATTTTATCTCTTTTGAGAGGAGGAAAAGACGTTACATGACATGAGCACCATTTGCTTCATGTCAACAGAATAGTTGTGGAGAGCTCTAATAGTTGGATTCTAGTGTAATAACAACCATGTTTTATTGTGCTAGAGACGGTTATGTCAGGTGTTTCATACATTGTCGATACATGGATGTTTGACCTTAGTGGCATTAACAAACGAGGTTGTTGAATTCGTTGATTGTTGTGCTTAGTGTTCTAACCTATTAGGTAAAGTGTTGCTTAAAGGCTTTGGGGAGTTGCATCCCCATTCGATCAGGTGCTGGAAGGTGGGGAAGGTGTGATTCATCAGCTGGTAGTGCAGGGGATCCACCGAACCCCTCATGAACCTGTACTGCCTTTTAGCATCAGTGTTGACATCTTTAGGTGCATAACAAGACAGCTGCAGAAATTTGTCTCTGTATTCACTAACAGACAGGGGTCCCTGCTTCAGAGCCATAAACTCCTCCTTCTTCACAATCATCAGTCCCTCTGGAACATGGTATCTGCGGAAACTCTCACTGAATTCCTCCCAAGTGATGGCTTCGGGGTCAGCATGGGTGGCGAGGTAGGACTCCCACCAAGACTGGGCTGCTCCCCTTAGCTGGCGGGGACCGTACAGAACCTTCTCCCTGTCGTCACATTGGGCGGTGCGCAGTTCCCTTTCCACTGCACGCAGCCAGTCTTCTGCATCCATGGGGTCGGCAGAGTGCGCGAAGGTAGGAGGGTGCCCTCTCATGAACTCACCACGTTTATCCCGTGGCATCTGGGGCATCTGCACTTGCAATCGGGGTTGGGGTTGCTGTTGAGCCTGCTGCATGGCTGCCAGAGTCTGCCCAATAGCCTGCACTGCCTGAGTCTGCATCAAGAACATCTGCTCCACGGTCATCGGGGGTGGTGGGGGAGGCTGCCTCTGATGTTCCTCCTGCTGGGCATGCTGCTCTTGCTGAGCACGCCTGTTGCATCGGCGCCTGTTGTCAGACATCTGTGGAAGACATTCACACATCAGCATTGATCTTACCATCCTTCAGCATAAGAAGAGGGAACACAGAATTCTTCATGACACTGAGTGAACAAAGAGCTTCACTGGTCCTCATTATGATTCAGCACAGCTTCTCAGATAAAAAGGAAAGTAGAAGTAAATAGCTTCCCAACTAAACAACTGACTTCACTAATATCACTAGCTAAGCCAACTGCAGGGGAAACCCACATATTGGCAACAGTCATTACAAAGATTCAAATCCAGCACAAGTTCATCATAACAAGCATGTAAGCAATTGATAAGCAAACTAAACTGACTAGAAGCAACTAATAAGCAAACTAAACTGAATGGAAGCAGCTGATAAGTAAACTAAACTAACTATCAAAGACTGAGACATCTGACTTAAGGATTATTACAAATTTCGACGCTAACGAGCTAAGGATCCAGATCTATCCTGGTCTTACAAGCAGGGGAACCATAAGTGTGGTGACCACGTGGCGGCGAGCGGTAAGGGTGCTGAGTCCCAACAGGAGCGGGAGATCCACCCTCCTGGTGGCGGCGCTCTGCTAGCTCAGCACGCAACTCAGCAATCTCTGTTCGAGCCCTGCTCAGCTCGTCTAGAGAGTGGTCCAGCTCGGTGTTAAGCACTGCGACTAGGTTGACTGTGCTGCTCAACCTAGGGTTACCTTCACCAACGGGTTAGACAACCACACTCTCTGTGCTGCCAGTAGGACGGCGGGTGTAGTACCTAAGGTTAAGACCGTCGGCCACCCCACCGAACAAAGAACAGTACTGGGAGAGTGCACGCCGTGCTGCATCCTGCATAGCTGCCTCTGCAGTGTCCCTCTCGGAGATGGAGTAGTGCTCCGAAACGGCCTCTGCACCCCGGAGGTCATCCTCCGGACAGCGAACTAGGCAGGTAGCCTCCCAGCGGTCCGGGTACCTCCCGCGACTGTGCTGGTAGACTACACAACGGTACTCGATCGACCAGGTGTGCCGGTCGAAAGCCTGGCGCAACAAGGTGTCGAGTGCGTCGTGGAAGTGACAACCGCGAGCAGCGTCACGGGTGATGGGTCGGGCGACCCATCCCTCCGCCTCCTGCGGCTCAGAGGACTCCGTGCTGTGGTCTGAGTCGTCGTCGGGGTCTCCTCCAGGACCTCCTCCAATAGCAGGGGCGTCCCGCGGTGGTGCAGGGGGCGCCTCCAGCTGGGGAGCAGAGGAACGGCGCCTCACGGACTCCACCTCCTACTGGGGTGGGGAGGAAGAGCCCTGCTGCTCTCTGTGCTGACGCCGGCGTTCCTGCTCCTCATGGAGGCGGTGGTGCAGTCTCTCCAGGTGACTCGACTGACCGGACACGGTGCGGGGAAGAGGACGCTCCGCAAGTCGAGACGGCAGGAAAGGAATCACCGACTTACGTGCAGTGTGTCTAAGACGAGCCATATACAAAAGACACCGTAAGCATAAGAGTAAGAACAGAACTAATATGACAAGTGAGTAAACCATAGACAGAACAAAATAAAATTTTAACTAGGTATAATATAGTATATATATATATGTAGTAAAACATAGGGTTGGTCGAGGTGACCGACCTTTGAAGTGACACCAGAGGTCAAGGTGAGAATGAAGGTTAATAGTATTAGTACGACCAGTGCTACTCTAGGTCAGCGGTCCTACAGTCAGCACGGCTTTGATACCACTGTTGTCACACCCGGTTTTGGAAGGTAAACCGAATGCGAACTATGTACGTGCTAGGATCAGAACTCACGTACACAACGATTACATAAATGAACATCATAGCACAGTGCTCGAATAATAACATAAAAGAGTATTATCTTATTACATCATAGAGCCATAGACATCCACATAGTCATCAACTTAACTGATAAATCAAAGTGCTAAGCGAAACGCAGTAAAGATAAGGCCTTCACAGGCAGCTGACTGGGGGTCGCCGCCAACCCGCACCTAAAACTCGTCGTAGTCTTGGAACTCCTGGAAGTCTCCTTCCACGACTTCATCTTCTCCTGAGCAGTGGTTGCAATGTGGACAACCTGGTATTTTGTGGTAAATCAAGGATGAGTACACATCAACGTACTCAGCAAATGCCCCGTTTGGCTGAAGTGGACTAGCTTTATGTGGGGTTAGGCTCAAGCAGTTGCTTTTAGTTGGTCAAGTATTCATTGTTAGTAGAACCCATATTTTATCACTAAGCCCAAGTTATAATCCCAAAAAGAATCTCCTTAGAGAGGGAGATACTAGATTGCATAATTAAAGTCACCATCGTTAACCATCATCATTAAAGTCATCATCTGAGGTGTATCCGGAGTATCTCTAATCAAAGAGGATCCCAAGGCTGCTCTTAACCGTGAGCACGACTGATATATCAGTTTCACTACCCTCTGCAGAGGTCGCACACCTTACCCATGAGTCGTGATTCCCGTTCTGCCCGGGGAGAGCTAATCCCCATTGATCACTTCCTAGGTGGTCCGGCAGGGTATCACTACGTAGCTTTTACAAAGATTCCCTAGAGATCATAGCCGCCCGTTAGGTTTCTCCAGTTTGATAAACACAGTACCCCTCCCCGCAGGAGAGTGACTAACAAAAAGCAAAACGAAAGAACCTCGGCACTCAGCCTCGGCAGAGCAAGCACTGTGCCTGGACCCCATTGACGGCACGACGGCGAAGCAACTACACCTCTAGTTCCTCTAATTAATTAGCTAAGGGCATCCCATTTCACCCTCATGGTTGCACTGTTATCCCGGGTGGTCTCTCAACGAACAGGTCCTTACGGAGAGGTACTCAGGAAACAGCCTGAGCCCCCTAGAGTATCACAAGCTCATCAATATCATCAGGATAACAGTATCGTATCATAAATAGTCACATCATGTTCATTGATTAGGTTAAGGCAATAGCAAAATGCTAACCATAACAATAACCCAAAAGGTCATCAAGGATAAGGTAAATTATAAAGCTAGTCAATCCTTAGGTTTCAATTAAGTAATGCGGGAAAGTGAATTATAAGTGAATGGGACATAATGGGTCAGAGGACACTTGCCTTCACCAAATTGCTGATCAGGAACTTCTTCTGCAACTTCCTCGGGAAACACAGACTGCCCGTTGTCTACGTAAAGTAATCATTCATTCTATGCACTTAGGAAATAACAAACAAAAGCAATAAACCAAACATATGCAGCAGAGAGATCACAAGTTCACAGGAGAAAAGGATTGGTAATCTGGTGTTCCCTAGGTCTAGGGTAGATGACTATACAAAATGATTCATTATCCACTAATCAGATCTAAGTCAGTGGTGGGGTTAAATCATTACATGGTGTTAAGTCCATAAACTTAGGTGCTCCAACCTTTATTAAAGTCCTCAATCCTTTATTTATCTCAAATAGGGGTTCCAATAACATTAGTTTTACCCTAATGATCAACTATTAATTGGGACATAAAAATAGCAGGGAAACATTGTTTAAATAGATAGATAAAAATATTGTGAGCATTTTGCAATTTGAAGCACCTAATTTGGAGTTCATATGACAAAGTTATGAATTTTACAAGATTAGGGATTAAAAATATGCCTTAAATACTTATTTTGGATTAAATAAAAGGTCTGAGGACCTAACTGCGAAGATCCAAGGACGGCGGGTTAATTTTCAGAAAGCCGGGGGTCTCTTTAAGAAAATGCGCGGGCGAAGGGGTATCGGGCTTTTATAGCCGTTGGATCTCGGATCAACGCCCGAGATTAGATCCGCGGGCGGGCACGCGAGCGCGCGGCGGCCTGAGCGGCTGACAGGCGGGGCCGAGCGGGCAGCGTGGGGCGAACGGCTGACAGGCGGGGCCGGGCGGGCAGCGCGGGCACGGACGGCTGACAGGTGGGGCCCAAATGGCAGGAAGGCGGGGTGCGGGGGGGGGGGGGGGGGGAAGGGACCTGGGCCGTTGGATCTCAGGCGGATGGCTAGGATTGGGCTCGGCCTATTTGAATCAGGGCCGTTCGATCTGGGATGGACGGCGGGGATTGGGTGGCCGGCTTCTATCTTCTCATCCGGCTAGCAGAGGCGGCGGCGCCCGTCCCCGCGGCGGAGAACTCGCCGGAGACGAGGGGCGCAGGGGATCTGCGGGTCCCTAGGACGACCTGGGCGGCCGGGGAGGTTGGGGAGGGCGCGGGGAACCTTCCGGTGAGGACTGGGTCGGGGCAGGGGCACCGGAGGGGGGCGGCCCACGGCGAAGCGGCTCGGCGGTGGCGCTAAGGGACTCCGGCGAGCAATTAAACGTGACGGGGGGCAATAAAAAGGACGGGAGAGGGCAAGAGAGGTTCCTTACCTCAAGGCGAACTCCGGGGACCCCTCGATGGCGACGGAGACGCGACGGCAGCCCGAGTCGACGGTGGCGGACCTCGGCGGCTGCGTAGAGAACGGCGGTGAGCGCGGGCAGAGGGATTCGGGGAGGGAGAGGGGAAATTGGGGCGCGTCCCGGATTGCGGACGTCGAGGCAAAGCTCACCGTGGCAGAGGGAACGGCGGGGCTCCAACAGCAACGGAGAAACATGCTCGGGCGGCGGTGGTTTAATGGCGGCGGCGCTTTGGCGTGCGAGCAGCGTGGGCGAGGTGGAAGGGAGGCCTGCAGGTGCGCAAATGAGGGAGGGGATGAGGGCGGGCGAGGTTCTGGGCTCAAGTGGCCGAGGGCGGGGTGGTGGCGAGCTCCACGCGCGACGTGGGCGCGGAGTCCGCGGCACGCGCGGCTCGGGGCGGCGGTTACGCGGAGACGGAAGAGCTGACAGCTCGGGCCCGCGAGCAGAGAGAGGGGGGAAAGCGGGCGCGGGGAAGGCAGTCGCGCTGATGAGCGGGCCCGCCAGGGCAGAGAGGGGAGAGGGGGAAGGAGGGCGCGCGTGCGGGGATGGGCCAGATGGGCCGAAAGGCCGAGGGGGCGGGGGAAGCGGGCTTCTTTCCTTTTTCTTTTATTCTGGCATTTGTTTTCCCCTTTTCTTTTTATTTACTCTATTTGATTCAAATCCAAATAAGCCACAAATTCAAATTAGCATTTCTAAGAATTATGCACCAAACAAAAGTAGAATTTAGGATTTGACATGATGCCACAATACATACCCCTTGGAGTTTTAGTCTAATAAACTATAATTACACAAAGTAAATAGCCCCTTTTCTTCTATAGAAAAGAGAAATAGGGGTTGGGAAGGGTGTGAAAAGAGAAGTAACACCTGAATTTGTGAATATGAGCAAAGAAATTTTTATACCCCCAAATTCAGGGTGTTACAAACCTATCCCCCTTAAAAGAATCTCGCCCCGAGATTCAAGGTTGGTCAGCAAAGAGTTCAGGGTATTTGGCCTTCAGATCATCTTCTCGTTCCCAGGTTGCTTCTTCCTCGGAGTGGTGGCCCCATCTGACTTTGCACATTCTGATGGTGTTTTTTCGGGTGACTCTGTCTGCAAACTCCAGAATCTGCGTTGGCTTCTCTATGTAGGTCAGATCTTCTTGGACTTCCAAGCCCTCCACTGGCAACTGTTCTTCTGGTACTCGCAGGCACTTCTTCAATTGCGACACGTGGAACACATTGTGCACTGCTGACAAACTCCCTGGTAGGTTGAGCTGGTAGGCCACTTCTCCATGCTTTGCTTGAATCTGATATGGTCCTACGTACCGGGGTGCTAACTTGCCTTTAACTCCGAATCTTCTGACTCCTCTGATAGGTGACACCTTCAGATAGACGTAATCTCCCACTTCAAAACTCAGTTCTCTTCTCCTTCTGTCAGCATAGCTTCGCTGCCTTGATTGCGCTATCTTCAGATTCTCCCGAACCATTTTGATATTCTCTTTGGCTTCAAGCAAGATGTCGGGGCCAAACACCTGTCTCTCTCCAGGCTGGTCCCAATGCAGCGGAGTCCTACAACTCCGTCCATAGAGCGCCTGAAACGGTGACATCTTCAAGCTGGCCTGGTAACTATTGTTGTAGGAGAATTCTGCATAAGGTAACCTTTTGTCCCATCCTGACTTGTCTTGCAACGCATAGGCTCTCAGCATATCTTCTAGGATCTGATTGGTTCTCTCAGTCTGACCGTCCGTCTGCGGGTGATAAGCCGAGCTGAAGTTCAAATGTGTGCCCAAAGCTTCTTGTAGCTGCTGCCAAAAATGAGAGGTGAACTGTGTTCCTCGATCTGACACTATCTTCTTCGGCACACCATGTAGGCAGACTATCCGAGACATGTATAACTCAGCTAACGTTGCTCCGGTGTATGTTGTCTTCACGGGTATGAAATGGGCCACCTTTGTTAAGCGGTCCACAACCACCCAGATGGAATCATAGCCGGCCCGGGTACGAGGTAGGCCAACTATAAAATCCATCCCGATCTCATCCCACTTCCACTGAGGAATCTGCAATGGCTGCAACAGTCCGGCGGGCCTCTGATGCTCTGCTTTGGTTCTTTGACAGCTATCACAGATGGCGACATATTCTGCGATCTCTCTTTTCATGCCATACCACCAAAACCTCCTTTTTAAATCCTGATACATCTTCTCACTTCCAGGGTGTATGGAGTAGGCTGTCTCATGAGCTTCCTTGAGGATCAGCTCTCGAATAGGTTTGATGTCGGGAACACACAATCGGTCCTTGAACCATATTACTCCCTCTTCATCCTCTCGAAAGTCTTTGCCTCTTCCTTCTAAGATCAGTTGCCGGATCTTATTGATGTTTTCATCATCCTTCTGCCCTTCTTTGATCTCCCGCTCTAGGGTGGGCTCTAATTCCACTGTTACTCCTTGCGTACTGTTCAGAAAACCAAGACTCAGTCTGTCGAACTCCTTGGCCAACTCATATGACATCGGGTACGTGGCCATCATATTGACTTGACTCTTCCTGCTCAGAGCATCTGCAACAACATTGGCTTTGCCTGGATGGTAATGTATCTCCAGCTCGTAGTCCTTGATCAATTCCAACTATCTTCGTTGCCTCATGTTTAACTCTGACTGGGTGAATATGTACTTCAGACTTTTATGATCTGTGTAGATGTCGCACTTCTGCCCATACAGGTAATGTCTCCATGTCTTTAACGCATGAACCACTGCTGCCAACTCCAGGTCGTGTGTGGGATAATTTTTCTCATGGATCTTCAGCTGTCGAGAGGAGTATGCTACAACTCTTCCTTCTTGCATTAGCACGCATCCCAATCCGGTGTAGGAAGCATCGCAATACACCGAGAATGGCTTGTGAACATCAGGCAGAACTAACGTATGTGCTGTAGTCAATCTATTCTTCAGTTCTTCAAATGCCTCTTGGCACTTTTGGGTCCACTTAAACTCAACTTTCTTTGCTAGCAACGCTGTCATTGGCCTAGCAATCTTTGAAAAGCCTTCAATGAAATGCCTATAGTATCCGGCCATTCCAATGAAGCTCTTGATTCCATGAACATCCCTCGGTGCTTTCCAGTTCAAAATGTCTGCTACTTTCTTTGGGTCCACTGCTAACCCATCTTGGTTTATGATGTGACCCAGAAACAAGACTTCATGAATCCAGAACTCGCATTTACTCAGCTTAGCATACAACTGATGCTCTCGAAGCCTTTGCAATACCATCTTCAAATGCTCCACATGATCTTCCTCACTTTGAGAGTATATGAGAATATCATCGATGAACACTACCACAAACTTGTCTAGGTAGTCCATGAACACACTGTTCATCAGATACATAAAGAAGGCTGGTGCATTTGTCAAACCAAAGGACATAACTGTATACTCATATAGCCCATACTTGGTGATGAATGTTGTCTTCGGTATGTCCGAGGGTCGGATTCTGAGTTGATGGTAGCCTAACCTCAGATCTATCTTCGAGAATACGCTGGCACCTCTGAGTTGGTCAAACAGATCTTCTATTCTTGGCAGGGGGTACTTGTTCTTAATGGTGACTTCATTCAGGGCTCTGTAATCTATGCACATCCGTTTGGTACCATCTTTCTTCTCCACAAACAATACTGGAGCGGCCCAAGGCGAGGTACTTGGTCTGATGTAGCCCTTTTCTAACAGCTCATCTATCTGCTTCTTGAGTTTGACCAATTCTGGTCCAGACACTCGGTAGGCTCTTTTGGAAATGGGGGCGGTACCAGGGATAAGCTCTATGGCAAATTCGACTTTTCTCTCGGGTGGCACGCCCGGTAACTCCTTGGGAAACACATCCGGAAAGTCCGACACAACCTTGATAGCCTCGAGCGGGTTGGTCTCCTTACTATCAACTAAAATTTGGTGACAAACTCCCTCCGCTGATTTAGGCATCTTTAGTTCAGCCACTACCTCCTCTCCGGACGGGGACTTCAATGTTACGGTCCTCTTGTCACAGCTAACATTCGCTTCATATTTCATTAACCAATTCATCCCTAGGATGACATCTACCCCAGGGGTGTCTATTACTATTAGGTCACTGGGGAACCCTATCCCCCTTATTTCCACCCTTATATTTGAGCATATTTTATCTGTTTGCACCTTGCCACCAACCGAATTAATCCTCATGGGCGGCATCGTTGCCTCTACTGAGATGTTATGCATTTCTACCCATGTTGCAGTGACAAATGAATGAGTTGCACCAGTATCAAATAGCACTTTTGCGGGATGAGATTCGACTGAGAACATACCTACTGCCACGTCTGGTGCATCCTGGATTGCTTCGGCCTCCAAGTGGTTCACCTTTCCTCGGTTGTACGCTTGGCCACGATTACCTGCTGCTTGTTGAGGTACACCTTGCCTTGTTGGAGCATTGGGGTTGGTCTGCTGCTGCGCCATCTTCTTTGGGCACTGCATCGCCCAGTGGCCTTGTTCTCCATAGTGGAAACATCCTCTGCCTCCTCCTTGTGCTGGGGCTGCCTAGTTGTTCTGATTTGCTGCGGGGGTAGGAAGGCGAGGTGCCTGGTTGTTTTGCTTCTGATACTGATTCCCTCCTTGCTGGCTGTTCTAACGATACTGCTGCTGTTGTGGGTACTGCCTCTGAAACTTCTGCTGATGCGGACGCTGATTCTGATTCTGATATCCCTGAGGGTGACTAGGCCTGCCTTGCTGAGATGAACTGCCTGAGAAGCGGGGACGGCTGATGCTTCCGGACTGGGGTCCACTCATCTTGCGCTTCCGATCTTCCATATCCTTACGCTTCTTCTCGGTCATAACTGCCCTATCGATCAGGTGCTGGAAGGTGGGGAAGGTGTGATTCATCAGCTGGTAGTGCAGGGGATCCACCAAACCCCTCATGAACCTGTACTGCCTTTTAGCATCAGTGTTGACATCTTCAGGTGCATAACGAGACAGCTGCAGAAATTTGTCTCTGTATTCACTAACAGACAGGGGTCCCTGCTTCAGAGCCAGAAACTCCTCCTTCTTCACAATCATCAGTCCCTCTGGAACATGGTATCTGTGGAAACTCTCACTGAATTCCTCCCAAGTGATGGCTTCGGGGTCAGCATGGGTGGCGAGGTAGGACTCCCACCAAGACTGGGCTGCTCCCCTTAGCTGGCGGGGACCGTACAGAACCTTCTCCCTGTCGTCACATTGGGCGGTGCGCAGTTCCCTTTCCACTGCACGCAGCCAGTCTTCTGCATCCATGGGGTTGGCAGAGTGCGCGAAGGTAGGAGGGTGCCCTCTCATGAACTCACCACGTTTATCCCGTGGCATCTGGGGCATCTGCACTTGCAATCGGGGTTGGGGTTGCTGTTGAGCCTGCTGCATGGCTGCCAGAGTCTGCCCAATAGCCTGCACTGCCTGAGTCTGCATCAAGAACATCTGCTCCACGGTCATCGGGGGTGGTGGGGCAGGCTGCCTCTGATGTTCCTCCTGCTGGGCATGCTGCTCTTGCTGAGCACGCCTGTTGCATCGGCGCCTGTTGTCAGACATCTATGGAAGACATTCACACATCAGCATTGATCTTACCATCCTTCAGCATAAGAAGAGGGAACACAGAATTCTTCATGACACTGAGTGAACAAAGAGCTTCACTGGTCCTCATTATGATTCAGCACAGCTTCTCAGATAAAAAGGAAAGTAGAAGTAAATAGTTTCCCAACTAAACAACTGACTTCCCTAATATCACTAGCTAAGCCAACTGCAGGGGAAACCCACATATTGGCAACAGTCATTAGAAAGATTCAAATCCAGCACAAGTTCATCATAACAAGCATGTAAGCAACTGATAAGCAAACTAAACTGACTAGAAGCAACTAATAAGCAAACTAAACTGAATGGAAGCAGCTGATAAGTAAACTAAACTAACTATCAAAGACTGAGACATCTGACTTAAGGATTATTACAAATTTCGACGCTAACGAGCTAAGGATCCAGATCTATCCTGGTCTTATAGGCAGGGGAACCATAAGTGTGGTGACCACGTGGCGGCGAGCGGTAAGGGTGCTGAGTCCCAACAGGAGCGGGAGATCCACCCTCCTGGTGGCGGCGCTCTGCCAGCTCAGCACGCAACTCAGCAATCTCTGTTCGAGCCCTGCTCAGCTCGTCCAGAGAGTGGTCTAGCTCGGTGTTAAGCACTGCGACTAGGTTGACTGTGCTGCTCAACCTAGGGTTACCTTCACCAACGGGTGAGACAACCACACTCTCTGTGCTGCCAGTAGGACGGCGGGGGTAGTACCTAAGGTTAAGACCGTCGGCCACCCCACCGAACAAAGAACAGTACTGGGAGAGTGCACGCCGTGCTGCATCCTGCATAGCTGCCTCTGTAGTGTCCCTCTCGGAGATGGAGTAGTGCTCCGAAACGGCCTCTGCACCCCGGAGGTCATCCTCCGGACGGCGAACTAGGCAGGTAGCCTCCCAGCGGTCCGGGTATCTCCCGCGACTGTGCTGGTAGACTACACAACGGTACTCGATCGACCAGGTGTGCCGGTCGAAAGCCTGGCGCAACAAGGTGTCGAGTGTGTCGTGGAAGTGACAACCGCGAGCGGCGTCATGGGTGATGGGTCGGGCGACCCATCCCTCCGCCTCCTGCGGCTCAGAGGACTCCGTGCTGTGGTCTGAGTCGTCGTCGGGGTCTCCTCCAGGACCTCCTCCAACAGCAGGGGCGTCCCGCGGTGGTGCAGGGGGCGCCTCCAGCTGGGGAGCAGAGGAACGGCGCCTCACGGACTCCACCTCCTGTTGGGGTGGGGAGGAAGAGCCCTGCTGCTCTCTATGCTGACGCCGGCGTTCCTGCTCCTCACGCAGGCGGTGGTGCATTCTCTCCAGGTGACTCGACTGACCGGACACGGTGCGGGGAAGAGGACGCTCCGCAAGTCGAGACGGCAGGAAAGGAATCACCGACTTACGTGCAGTGTGTCTAAGACGAGCCATCTACAAAAGACACCGTAAGCATAAGAGTAAGAACAGAACTAATATGACAAGTGAGTAAACCATAGACAGAACAAAATAAAATTTTAACAAGGTATAATATAGTATATATATATATATATGTAGTAAAACATAGGGTTGGTCGAGGTGACCGACCTTTGAAGTGACACCAGAGGTCAAGGTGAGAATGAAGGTTAATAGTCCTTAGTACGACCAGTGCTACTCTAGGTCAGCGGTCCTACAATCAGCACGGCTTTGATACCACTTATGTCACACCCGGTTTTGGAAGGTAAACCGAATGCGAACTATGTACGTGCCAGGATCAGAACTCACGTACACAGCGATTACATAAATGAACATCATCGCACAGTGCTCGAATAATAACATAAAAGAGTATTATCTTATTACATCACAGAGCCATAGACATCCACATAGTCATCAACTTAACTGATAAATCAAAGTGCTAAGCGAAACGCAGTAAAGATAAGGCCTTCACAGGCAGCTGACTGGGGGTCGCCGCCAACCCGCACCTAAAACTCGTCGTAGTCTTGGAACTCCCGGAAGTCTCCTTCCACGACTTCATCTTCTCCTGAGCAGTGGTTGCAATGTGGACAACCTGGTATTTTGTGGTAAAGCAAGGATGAGTACACATCAACGTACTCAGCAAATGCCCCGTTTGGCTGAAGTGGACTAGCTTTATGTGGGGTTAGGCTCAAGCAGTTGCTTTTAGTTGGTCAAGTATTCATTGTTAGTAGAAGCCAGATTTTATCACCAAGCCCAAGTTATAATCCCAAAAAGAACCTCCTCAAAGAGGGAGATACTAGATTGCATAATTAAAGTCACCATCGTTAACCATCATCATTAAAGTCATCATCTGAGGTGTATCCGGAGTATCTCTAATCAAAGAGGATCCCAAGGCTGCTCTTAACCGTGAGCACGACTGATATATCAGTTTCACTACCCTCTGCAGAGGTCGCACACTTTACCCATGAGCCGTGATTCCCGTTCTGCCCGGGGAGAGCTAATCCCCATTGATCACTTCCTAGGTGGTCCGGCAGGGTATCACTACGTAGCTTTTACAAAGATTCCCTAGAGATCATAGCCGCCCGTTAGGTTTCTCCAGTTTGACAAACACAGTACCCCTCCCCGCAGGAGAGTGACTAACAAAAAGCAAAACGAAAGAACCTCGGCACTCAGCCTCGGCAGAGCAAGCACTGTGCCTGGACCCCATTGACGGCACGACGGCGAAGCAACTACACCTCTAGTTCCTCTAATTAATTAGCTAAGGGCATCCCATTTCACCCTCATGGTTGCACTGTTATCCCGGGTGGTCTCTCAACGAACAGGTCCTTACGGAGAGTGTAACACCCGGATTTTAGGGGTCCAAAACCCGGGGTTAACATAAACACCAGGTATGCTGGGACCAAGTCTCAAACATATGATGTATAGTGGCACAGGATCGAATGTCACAACTTTATAAATAACAGGAGTTCTATACAAAATAAATAATTACATTATAAGGAGACAACGGTCCAGCAACCCAAAGTTGACTGGGAGACGACGACCTAGACCACTCACGAACTCATCACAGCATCCTCCATGAGCATCATCCTGCAGTACCTGTTCCTGACCTGTGGTGTATGTGAGACAGCAAGAGTGAGCTCACATACGTTCATCGCTCAACAAGTTGTGGGGAATAATGTGCATGAACTCGCCAAAAGTGGGAGCTCACTTGAAGTGTAAGGCTTACCAAAGAAGATGGTTAGAGCTGAGCATTGCTTTTAAAGTTGGTCAAAATTTTATTAGCAATTACTAAGTATAAGTAAATACCAACCCAATTAAGTAGTAGAACAAAAGTAACCACTTCACCTGCGATGCAATGCATATGACAAATTGAATTTAGTTCCATAATTTAATCATGTGAGGGTTCGAGCTGCTCTTGACCGTGAGCACGGCTAGTATACCAGTTTTACACTCTGCAGAGGTTGCGCATCTTTACCCACAAGTCGTGTATCCCATGTCGCTAGGGTTTGCAAGGCCCTTAGACACTTCCGAGGTGAATGGCTAGGGATCCACTACGAGGCCTTTACAAAGTTCCACTAGCTTCCGAAAACCCGCTACAGTTTATAGGAAGTTCCAATGCAGGAATCCCTTGCAGGACCGCCATCGCAGCAAAATCCTCCCGAGGGCCTCCCTACACTGACCACTCCCCTACTGCCCTTGCCCCTTTCGGGTAAGGTAGTCTTCCACTAGCTTTCCTAATTAATCAGCCAAGGGGTCCCATTCCTCCCTTGTGGTAGCACTGTTTTCCCGGGTGGTCGCTCCATGTTCCAATTAACATAATGATCTCATCATGAACAATAAATAACAACTGATAACAAAAGTGTAACCATGAATAGTGTATCTCCATACCCAAAACCACATATAGCACTAGCAAGTACTACCCAGAAAGTTCAGTGGTAAACAAGGTATAAAGATAGACAAACTAGGGTAACCTATTGGGTCCCATCAAAATTAACCTATGCAGATCATTATGATTAATCAGAACATGGCTGGGTAAAAAGAAGTGATCAAGGGCACAACTTGCCTGGGACTTGAGAATCCAGGTACCAGGATGATCTTCAGGTGACACGTGTCCTCACTGCTAAACGTAGCAATACAAACAAACAGTGTATAGGCAAGATTAACATTACACCAAACATGTATGCCAAAATACATATTAATAATCTACATATTAAAATAAGATCACAGGAAAAAGAATTATTAATTTTGGAGTTATAGATTTTAAGTTATGGATTTTCTAATGTTTTATGTGTTTAATACAAGATTAAGTATTGGATAAATTTAAATGAGCCTTTCATGCCAAAACAGAGGCACAAAATGATGAAGAATATTATTACAAAATTTTAGAAACTGGAATGGTTCAATTTGGAGCTAAAATAAATTTTCTATGAATTTATAAAGTTTTAGTAATTATTTTTATATTAAAAATCCATTTATAAATTATTTTCTCTGGTTTTACACTGTTCTGGACTGGGCCTCAATTACAGCAAAGCGCAGGGGGCTCGGCGCAAGAAACCCGAGACTCAGTCAACAGTGAACGTGGACGGCGGGTTTATTCCAAGAAAATGCAGGGTCTCTTTTAGAAAGTGGCCACGGCGAAGGGGTATCGGATAGATCTAGCCGTTCAGATTAGATCCTATGGCCCTGATTACATTACCCTATCATCGAAACGGTACTCGCTCAGAGTCGTCGATCAAACAATCAACGACCGGGATTTAAAATACTCAGATGGATTCCAGCGCGCACGATCTGGATCGAACGGCCGAGGGGGAATCAGGCCGAACCGGTCACAGGACCCCTAATTGCTACCGCCAGATGCAAATCCTACGATCACGAGCACTTCCCCCCATCTCCTTGCCGGACGATGGCAACAGCCGCACCTTCACGGCGGCACCATCGCCGGCGCCCAGCCAAACTACGAACCGCGCGCCCAAACATCGATTCTACCGGTTCCAAATGAAGCGGACAACTGCGCGTACATGGAGGGCGAATATTTACCTAAGATGGCGCACACAGGAGGGTTGGCCACGGAGGAGGTGCGGCCCGCGGCGGTCCAATCTCGACGGTGAGCAATTCCCAGAGTCCCAGGGCACCACTCCCCGATTGCACCCACGCACGGCTTCCTCGTGCGCTGCCCAATCCTCGGGTGACAAGATTAGGGCCCGAGCCACGCTATAGCCGACAATCCACGGCGGCGCTCCCTCGGCGACGGAAACCGCCCGCCTCTCTCGCTGCACTCCCTTTCTCTATCTACGCTAGGGTTGCTCAGTGGCGGCGCAAGAAGGTTTGAGCAAGAGGCGAGGCTTGATCGGGTTATATACCCCGGCCGTGCTTGGTCAACGGTGGGACCGCGGATTCCGAGCAGAACCGCATGAGCAGCGCCACTGTCGGAGGTAGTTGATGGTGCTGACAGACGGGTCCCAGGTGTAAGTGAAACGGCGCGCGCGCGAGGTGACTGCCGGTGGACCCCACGCGTCAGCGGAAGGGAAGATGGCTGGTGAGCGCGTGCGCGACTGTCATGTAGGGCCCCCCTGTCGGCGCCATTACCAGGAGCTAGGCCGCGCGGGAGGTTAAGGGTTAATGGGCCGAATTTGGTGTTCTTGGCCCACATAAGGTTTTATTCCTTTTCTTTTTCTTTTCTTGTTATTTTGTTTTTATTTGATATCAAATTTCAAAATTGAGTTTGAATCTGCAGTTGAGATTGTAAATTTAGGTTTTTAATGTACAAACAAAAACACCAGTATGAACTTTGCCAATTTATTTATCTATTAATCTTATTAAGATATGCTTTCAAATATAAGATTCATACACGCATAGAATGGGTATTTTAAGAAATGTAATCTCTAATATAAAATTTCTTTTTAGCGAATAATTATAAATATTCATTTCAACCAAGGAGTGACAAATTCGTATAGAGATTCTTTTATTAGGAACGTGTTTGTTTTAGGTGATGTTGTTTTAAATGTAACAAAATTTTATTGGAAGGCATTCTAATATCAAAATCTTTGGAGAACTTTTACTGAACTTTCAAAGTAAGATTTGGGTGTTACAAATCCTACCCCCCTTAAAAATAATCTCGTCCTCGAGATTTGTAAGAAAAGGGATGTATACTCATATTGTTCTCGGAACATATGCACAAACAAAGAAATCTCAGCATGAGGTATAATTCTAAAACATAGGGTCAATAGACCTTATTGTTCTTTCTAGAATAATATCATATCATCTACTAACTAAAGTAACATCTAGACCTTACAAATCATCATAATTTATATCTATGTAGCTTGGTGAAGCTGGTGGTGGTGGTGGAGGTTGTTGTTGTTGTTGTCTCTCCAATCGTGCTTGCCTTATTTCTTGGCGGGCCTGACGTATTTCCTCGCGTTGTTGTCTTATCTGATTCTGCATCTCGGTCACCAGGTCTGTTAACTGTTGTATTACCAGTCTTTGTGTAGCAACCACTTGATCGATTTCAACAGGTGGAGGGTTTGGAGGATTCATTTTCTGTTTGTTGTTGCGTGATAATCTTTCCTTTCCTGGTATTGACCATGAAAGTTAGAAGCATGTGGCAATAGTTTTGCAAGGGAAATTATTTAATAAGCGGAATAAGCTAGTAGCTGGTTATAATCTGAAGATTCTTTAGTAGGGCTTAATCTTTGTTTTATGTCCAGATTGGGGTAACCAATCATATAAGGTGAATATCCAAGGGTAAGATAGAATCTGTCAAGATGAGATGTATATATGGGTGAGATAGACTACAAGATGTAGGTTAAAAGTTTGTTTGTTATTAGGTGGGATCAGAAAGGTTATATCATTCATCATGGGTTGGGTTAGCTTATAGTTGAGTTGATCCAATGTGCTAAGTTAAGTTAATACATGGCTAGTAGGGTCTAATCTCTTCTATCACTAATCTGATTTAGTAGACCACATTAGATTAGATCATAATAGGTTAGATGGGATCTAGATTAGATTGGTATGACTAGTTTAACTAGATATGATCTAATTAATTTGCATTAGATTATGGTTGTTAATCTAGGGTGGTTAAGTATGCTTATTAGGATAACATCAATCCATAATGATAAGATAGAATCCTTTAAGGCCAGTTAGATCTATTAGGATGACATAAAACCTCTTCAAGATAAGATGAGTATCTTTTTAGGATAAGATGGATTATATATATTAGGATAAGTTAAGACCCTTTTGAGATAAGATAGATCTATGAGTGTAGGATAGAATCTCTTGAGATGAGATGAATCTATTAAGATAAGGGAGAATCTTTTAGGATAAGATGAATTGGTTAGAATGAGATCTTTTAGGATAAGATAAATCTTTTATGCTAGATATGTTCCCATGGGGATAATCTAGGTTGTCTAGTTATTTTATAAATACATTTTATACTTATGTGTATATGCAGATGCAATTGTGGACATTACTCCACAACCCATCACACTCAAACAAAGATCCAAATCAGACATATTTCATAAGAGCAAACATTCAAGTACATAGATAAAAACAGTTTTTTTTTTGTTCCTAAGATTAGGTCTCCTATTCCTAAAGGTCACTTCAGTCACAGGATTTCAAAGTGTGAAATCCACTTTTGTCTTTAGAGTGAAAAGGTAAGAATAATCAGAGTAATGCGGAAATAGATGAGAAAAGATTGAGAAAAGTTTAGAAAAGAATCAGAGTAGCAAAGGTAAGTAGATAATGGTTATCTAGTTCTATCTAGGTTTCGTCCTACAGTCAACATTCCTCTGATACCACTTCTGTAACACCCGGATTTTAGGGGTCCAAAACCCGGGGTTAACATAAACACCAGGTATGCTGGGACCAAGTCTCAAACATATGATGTATATTGGCACAGGATCGAATGTCACAACTTTATAAATAACAGGAGTTCTATACAAAATAAATAATTACATTATAAGGAGACAACGGTCCAGCAACCCAAAGTTGACTGGGAGACGACGACCTAGACCACTCACGAACTCATCACAGCATCCTCCATGAGCATCATCCTGCAGTACCTGTTCCTGACCTGTGGTGTATGTGAGACAGCAAGAGTGAGCTCACATACGTTCATCGCTCAACAAGTTGTGGGGAATAATGTGCATGAACTCGCCAAAAGTGGGAGCTCACTTGAAGTGTAAGGCTTACCAAAGAAGATGGTTAGAGCTGAGCATTGCTTTTAAAGTTGGTCAAAATTTTATTAGCAATTACTAAGTATAAGTAAATACCAACCCAATTAAGTAGTAGAACAAAAGTAACCACTTCACCTGCGATGCAATGCATATGACAAATTGAATTTAGTTCCATAATTTAATCATGTGAGGGTCCGAGCTGCTCTTGACCGTGAGCACGGCTAGTATACCAGTTTTACACTCTGCAGAGGTTGCGCATCTTTACCCACAAGTCGTGTATCCCATGTCGCCAGGGTTTGCAAGGCCCTTAGACACTTCCGAGGTGAATGGCTAGGGATCCACTACGAGGCCTTTACAAAGTTCCACTAGCTTCCGAAAACCCGCTACAGTTTATAGGAAGTTCCAATGCAGGAATCCCTTGCAGGACCGCCATCGCAGCAAAATCCTCCCGAGGGCCTCCCTACACTGACCACTCCCCTACTGCCCTTGCCCCTTTCGGGTAAGGTAGTCTTCCACTAGCTTTCCTAATTAATCAGCCAAGGGGTCCCATTCCTCCCTTGTGGTAGCACTGTTTTCCCGGGTGGTCGCTCCATGTTCCAATTAACATAATGATCTCATCATGAACAATAAATAACAACTGATAACAAAAGTGTAACCATGAATAGTGTATCTCCATACCCAAAACCACATATAGCACTAGCAAGTACTACCCAGAAAGTTCAGTGGTAAACAAGGTATAAAGATAGACAAACTAGGGTAACCTATTGGGTCCCATCAAAATTAACCTATGCAGATCATTATGATTAATCAGAACATGGCTGGGTAAAAAGAAGTGATCAAGGGCACAACTTGCCTGGGACTTGAGAATCCAGGTACCAGGATGATCTTCAGGTGACACGTGTCCTCACTGCTAAACATAGCAATACAAACAAACAGTGTATAGGCAAGATTAACATTACACCAAACATGTATGCCAAAATACATATTAATAATCTACATATTAAAATAAGATCACAGGAAAAAGAATTATTAATTTTGGAGTTATAGATTTTAAGTTATGGATTTTCTAATGTTTTATGTGTTTAATACAAGATTAAGTATTGGATAAATTTAAATGAGCCTTTCATGCCAAAACAGAGGCACAAAATGATGAAGAATATTATTACAAAATTTTAGAAACTGGAATGGTTCAATTTGGAGCTAAAATAAATTTTCTATGAATTTATAAAGTTTTAGTAATTATTTTTATATTAAAAATCCATTTATAAATTATTTTCTCTGGTTTTACACTGTTCTGGACTGGGCCTCAATTACAGCAAAGCGCAGGGGGCTCGGCGCAAGAAACCCGAGACTCAGTCAACAGTGAACGTGGACGGCGGGTTTATTCCAAGAAAATGCAGGGTCTCTTTTAGAAAGTGGCCACGGCGAAGGGGTATCGGATAGATCTAGCCGTTCAGATTAGATCCTATGGCCCTGATTACATTACCCTATCATCGAAACGGTACTCGCTCAGAGTCGTCGATCAAACAATCAACGACCGGGATTTAAAATACTCAGATGGATTCCAGCGCGCACGATCTGGATCGAACGGCCGAGGGGGAATCAGGCCGAACCGGTCACAGGACCCCTAATTGCTACCGCCAGATGCAAATCCTACGATCACGAGCACTTCCCCCCATCTCCTTGCCGGACGATGGCAACAGCCGCACCTTCACGGCGGCACCATCGCCGGCGCCTAGCCAAACTACGAACCGCGCGCCCAAACATCGATTCTACCGGTTCCAAATGAAGCGGACAACTGCGCGTACATGGAGGGCGAATATTTACCTAAGATGGCGCACACAGGAGGGTTGGCCACGGAGGAGGTGCGGCCCGCGGCGGTCCAATCTCGACGGTGAGCAATTCCCAGAGTCCCAGGGCACCACTCCCCGATTGCACCCACGCACGGCTTCCTCGTGCGCTGCCCAATCCTCGGGTGACAAGATTAGGGCCCGAGCCACGCTATAGCCGACAATCCACGGCGGCGCTCCCTCGGCGACGGAAACCGCCCGCCTCTCTCGCTGCACTCCCTTTCTCTATCTACGCTAGGGTTGCTCAGTGGCGGCGCAAGAAGGTTTGAGCAAGAGGCGAGGCTTGATCGGGTTATATACCCCGGCCGTGCTTGGTCAACGGTGGGACCGCGGATTCCGAGCAGAACCGCATGAGCAGCGCCACTGTCGGAGGTAGTTGATGGTGCTGACAGACGGGTCCCAGGTGTAAGTGAAACGGCGCGCGCGCGAGGTGACTGCCGGTGGACCCCACGCGTCAGCGGAAGGGAAGATGGCTGGTGAGCGCGTGCGCGACTGTCATGTAGGGCCCCCCTGTCGGCGCCATTACCAGGAGCTAGGCCGCGCGGGAGGTTAAGGGTTAATGGGCCGAATTTGGTGTTCTTGGCCCACATAAGGTTTTATTCCTTTTCTTTTTCTTTTCTTGTTATTTTGTTTTTATTTGATATCAAATTTCAAAATTGAGTTTGAATCTGCAGTTGAGATTGTAAATTTAGGTTTTTAATGTACAAACAAAAACACCAGTATGAACTTTGCCAATTTATTTATCTATTAATCTTATTAAGATATGCTTTCAAATATAAGATTCATACACGCATAGAATGGGTATTTTAAGAAATGTAATCTCTAATATAAAATTTCTTTTTAGCGAATAATTATAAATATTCATTTCAACCAAGGAGTGACAAATTCGTATAGAGATTCTTTTATTAGGAACGTGTTTGTTTTAGGTGATGTTGTTTTAAATGTAACAAAATTTTATTGGAAGGCATTCTAATATCAAAATCTTTGGAGAACTTTTACTGAACTTTCAAAGCAAGATTTTGGGTGTTACAGAGAGGTACTCAGGAAACAGCCTGAGCCCCCTAGAGTATCACAAGCTCATCAATATCATCAGGATAACTGTATCGTATCATAAATAGTCACATCATGTTCATTGATTAGGTTAAGGCAATAGCAAAATGCTAACCATAACAATAACCCAAAAGGTCATCAAGGATAAGGTAAATTATAAAGCTAGTCAATCCTTAGGTTTCAATTAAGTAATGCGGGAAAGTGAATTATAAGTGAATGGGACATAATGGGTCAGAGGACACTTGCCTTCACCAAATTGCTGATCAGGAACTTCTTCTGCAACTTCCTCGGGAAACACAGACTGCCCGTTGTCTACGTAAAGTAATCATTCATTCTATGCACTTGGGAAATAACAAACAAAAGCAATAAACCAAACATATGCAGCAGAGAGATCACAAGTTCACAGGAGAAAAGGATTGGTAATCTGGTGTTCCCTAGGTCTAGGGTAGATGACTATACAAAATGATTCATTATCCACTAATCAGATCTAAGTCAGTGGTGGGGTTAAATCATTACATGGTGTTAAGTCCATAAACTTAGGTGCTCCAACCTTTATTAAAGTCCTCAATCCTTTATTTATCTCAAATAGGGGTTCCAATAACATTAGTTTTACCCTAATGATCAACTATTAATTGGGACATAAAAACAGCAGGGAAACATTGTTTAAATAGATAGATAAAAATATTGTGAGCATTTTGCAATTTGAAGCACCTAATTTGGAGTTCATATGATAAAGTTATGAATTTTACAAGATTAGGGATTAAAAATATGCCTTAAATACTTATTTTGGATTAAATAAAAGGTCCGAGGACCTAACTGCGAAGATCCAAGGACGGCGGGTTAATTTTTAGAAAGCCGGGGGGTCTCTTTAAGAAAATGCGCGGGCGAAGGGGTATCGGGCTTTTATAGCCGTTGGATCTCGGATCAACGCCCGAGATTAGATCCGCGGGCGGGCGCGCGAGCGCGCGGCGGCCTGAGCGGCTGACAGGCGGGGCCGAACGGGCAGCGCGGGGCGGACGGCTGACAGGGGGGCCGGGTGGGCAGCGCGGGCGCGGACGGCTGACAGGCGGGGCCCAAATGGCAGGAAGGCGGGGTGCGGGGGGAAAGGGCCCTGGGCCGTTGGATCTCAGGCGGACGGCTAGGATTGGGCTCGGCCTATTTGAATCAGGGTCGTTCGATCTGGGATTGGGCTAGCTGAGGCGGCGGCGCCTGTCCCCGTGGCGGAGAACTCGCCGAAGACGAGGGGCGCAGGGGCTCTGCGGGTCCCTGGGACGACCTAGGCGGCCGGGGAGGTTGGGGAGGGCGCGGGGAACCTTCCGGTGAGGACTGGGTCAAGGCAGGGGCACCGGAGGGGGGCGGCCCACGGCGAAGCGGCTCGGCGGTGGCGCTAAGGGACTCCGGCGAGCAATTAAACGCGACGGGGGGCAATAAAAAGGATGGGAGAGGGCGAGAGAGGTTCCTTACCTCAAGGCGAACTCCGGGGACCACTCGATGGCGACGGAGACGCGGCGGCAGCCCGAGTCGACGGTGGTGGACCTCGGCGGCTGCGCAGAGAACGGTGGTGAGCGCGGGCAGAGGGATTCGGGGAGGGAGAGGGGAAATTGTGGCGCGTCCCGGGTTGCGGACGTCGAGGCGAAGCTCACCGTGGCAGAGGGAACGGCGGGGCTCCAACGACGACGGAGAAACGAGCTCGGGCGGCGGTGGTTTAATGGCGGCAGCGCTTTGGCGTGCGAGCAGCGTGGGCGAGGTGGAAGGGAGGCCTGCAGGTGCGCAAATGAGGGAGGGGATGAGGGCGGGCGAGGTTCTGGGCTCAAGCGGCCGAGGGCGGGGTGGTGGCGAGCTCCACGCGCGACGTGGGCGCGGAGTCCGCGGCACGCGCGGCTCGGGGCGGCGGTTACGCGGAGACGGAAGAGCTGACAGCTCGGGCCCGCGAGCAGAGAGAGCGGGGAAAGCGGGCGCGGGGAAGGCGGTCGCGCTGACGAGCGGGCCCGCCAGGGCAGAGAGGGGAGAGGGGGAAGGAGGGCGCGCGCGCGGGGATGGGCCAGATGGGCCGAAAGGCCGAGGGGGCGAGGGAAGCGGGCTTCTTTCCTTTTTCTTTTATTCTGGCATTTGTTTTCCCCTTTTCTTTTTATTTACTCTATTTGATTCAAATCCAAATAAGCCACAAATTCAAATTAGCATTTCTAAGAATTATGCGCCAAACAAAAGTAGAATTTAGGGTTTGACATGATGCCACAATACATACCCCTTGGAGTTTTAGTCTAATAAACTATAATTACACAAAGTAAATAGCCCCTTTTCTTCTGTAGAAAAGAGAAAGAGGGGATTGGGAAGGGTGTGAAAACAGAAGTAACACCTGAATTTGTGAATATGAGCAAAGAAATTTTTATACCCCCAAATTCAGGGTGTTACATTCAAGTGCAGTAATAGTAGGTTTTGTTGTATGTGAGGTTAATCAAGGTAGTTTGGTTATGTGGATTGTCTTATTGACGTCCAATTACTCCTGTTGAGCATAGTATCATGTTATTATTTTAGTATTGAAAGCAATATTTATGAAGCTTTTGCATGAGTCTGTGTCAAGAAGTACATTAGTTTTTCTTGTTGCTATCCCTCCATTGCTTTATGAGTATTGCAAATTTTATCTCTTTTGAGAGGAGGAAAAGACGTTACATGACATGAGCACCATGTTGGGGGCCTTCGTCCTCCGAAGGTCCTCAAAAACATGATTTGACAATGTTTTCCAAGTGAATTATATGAACATGTATCTTCGGACTCAGATTATGAACATGGAGTACGGTCAGGACGAAGCCTAAGCCAGACGAAGGGGGATTGCGATGAAGGACGGGCTGATTACCAAGCTGTACGAAGGATGGTGCACGGCCGAAGCTATGCGCAGGAAAGCTTCGTCGCGATAGCAGAAAGGGGAACCGACTTAAAGATGAAAAGACTACTTAGACCTTAATAGATTCCCATAAGTCATTAGCAAATGTAATGGGCATGAATGTAATTTTACATGGGCTGCGTCCCACGCCTATAAATAGATGAACAGTACTCCCGTACTGTTCACGCTGACTTGGCATTTGCTTTTGCGTCATCCTTATACTTTTGCCTTCCTGCAACCCGAAGGTACACTTGTAATCTGAAATCATTTCTATTTTTCTATGATAATAAAATAGAAATGACGTTGTGATAATATTTAAATGTTTATATTACTTCTTATGTTACATATAAGTTCTCCATCATCGTTTATTGTGCTTACGAAGGTATGTAGTTTGTGGTCTTCGTCCGAAATACATTATATCCCGAAGGGAAATAATGTTTCAAGAGGACGAAGGACTTTATCATTTAACACTTTTTATGTTGCCTTGTTCTTGATCCGAAGCATTTGAGAACAAGTCCTCAACACACCATTTGCTTCACATCAACAGAATAGTTGTGGAGAGCTCTAATAGTTGGATTCTAGTGTAATAACAACCATGTTTTATTGTGCTAGAGACGGGTATGTCAGGTGTTTCATACATTGTCGATACATGGATGTTTGACCTTAGTGGCATTAACAAACGAGGTTGTTGAATTCGTTGATTGTTGTGCTTAGTGTTCTAACCTATTAGGTAAAGTGTTGCTTAAAGGCTTTGGGGAGTTGCATCCCCATTTGGTAGTGGAAAATCCTAGTGTGGGTCGCACCTGCCAATGCCTTGGGTTTTATTTTATATTGTTTTTTTATTATGGGTAAGGTGTTGTTTTGTTTTGGTAGTCATTTTAAATTAGTTGGAGGCTGAATCAGGCTTCACTTGTCTAGAATGTTTTGTAGTAGGTTTCTTCATATTTGTATAGGATGCTCAATCACCCAGTTTGGTCTAAACATTTGAGAGTTATGGGTTTCTTATAGCAGCCTTAATTTTGTACGGAAGTATAGACATTGAATACGGTAAATTTTGGGTTTTGTTGGATTATGAAAGTTTTAGTAATTTCATGATCTTCCCAAAGAGTATTGGTTTGTAATTTTCATTGCATATAATTGGAGTTAGGCTACTCTGAAGTTGTTGCACCGTTGTGTCTGAACTTTAGGTGTCGTTAAAACCACTAATAAATCGACCGCGTTTTGATAGTTTCAGAGCCCAAATTTGGGAATTCTCTTTAAGAAAAACTTTTAGTTTTCTTAGTACCTTTTAATGGGTATTTATTTGTAATTGTCTGTTAAATAGATTGGGAGAGGTGGTTGTCTGTTAAATAAGTCGAATTTCTGATGTGCAGTATCTCAGGCTGAGTTTAGCTGTAGGTCATGCAGAGTTGTGGGCTATAAAGATAAATTTGGGTGCAACTTTATTGCAAAAGTCGTGGACAATTTCCAAACTTTTCCAATGCGTGTTCGTTGTAGTTTTAAGTTGAGTATAGCAGGAGTTATAGTATTTTGAATTTTAGTTGTCCATTGTTTCTAACCTATCAATTTTGCAACAAAGCAGTTGCATTGTTTTATTGGTTTGGAAACCAATTCTGAGACACTCATTATAATAAAAGTTTTATGGAATGTTATAATCTTTTCAATGAGTTTATATTTGTAAAATTTTGTTAGATGCAAAGAGTTATGAGGTTTTGAATTTATGGGTCATGTTCCGTCAGGTTCTGGTGGCACATCATGTATGTCGCCTTACAAGTCAAATTAAAAAAATGGAGATAAAATAAAACTTTGTTTATCCTTTGAATACAAAAGTTGTAGGTCATGAAGTTTAGATGATTTTACAATATTTCTTTGTTATCATTGCTTTTATAGTGAAAGAGGTAGAGACAGAATGAGCATTTGTGCTGTTGATTGTCAATTTTCTATTTAGGGATATTTCTTTGGGAGTTTGGTTTAGTTATGGTGAGCTCTTTCGCAATCCATGTTAATTATGTTGTATGGTGGGAGGGAATAGATGTAGTGGTTGTGATAGTTACCTTGTTATTGTATATGCGGAGCGTGGGCTGAAACAGAGAGATAGCGAGGGATATTTGAATAGGCCAGTACGTATTGTTGTGAAGCCATGTTTTCTGGTCTTGGCGTGTTTGCGTAAGTATGAAATAGTTACGTCGTGTGAAGTCTAGGTGGAGATGCAGATTGTGTGAGTTATTGGATGGATATATATATATATATATATATATATATATATATATATATATATATATATATATATATATATATATATATATATATATATATATATATATATATATGCATAGTATAATTAAAAAAAGAGAGAGTTCTTCGATGGGATGATATAATGTATAAAATGTGCTTGGATGGATATATGGGTAGGCATAGTATGCTTAAATCGATTCTTGCTTGCATGATGTGAGATCAGGCTTAAAATGATTTAAAAGTGAACATATTGCTTCTACCCTTATGTTGGCTCTAAGTGTCTCGTAATGAAGAACCTAAAGTTATTAGTCCTTCGATGAACGCTTAATCTTAGAAGAGTATAGAACCTGAATAAATCTATTGCTTGCTGTTTGGGACTACATGACCAGTTTTGGTTATGCCGCTAGTTCAATGAATTACACCATGTTTTCGGTAGAGGTGTTGTATATAAAAAGTTGTAGCCAACTTCTTCATCTTACTTGTGTAAAATTTCATGACCATAGGTCTAGTAGTTTGGGAGTTATGATTTTCTCAAGTCTAGTCTTGGAATCTATCCAGATTTTGTACAGATTTCGAAACTGACCTTGTTTGCCCAAGTTAAACTTCGAATCAGTTCTTATAAATTATAAAGAAGTGGTAGTACTTTTCTTAAGCTTTCCAACAAATTTTGGATCACCCTTTTTGGTGACCTATAAGTTAAGCTACAACTGTTTTAATTGGAATCTTTGAATCTGTCCAAATTTGGACAGCAAAGCCTTTCTTATGTCTTTTGATCTTGATATGCATTGAACTAACCTGATAGGTTTATAAATGAAATATAGACAATTTTACTGGTTTTCTAAAAAGTCTAGGAGCACCTGAATGGGATGACTGAGACTCCAATTATGGATTTTTGAAGTGAGTAGTTGAATTCTGTCCAAGTCTGGACAAAATTTACGTTTCGCATTGTTTGGCCTTTCTAAGTGTCAAATCTTGTGGTGATGATAATACCAGGAGTATAGTGGACTTTGTAAGTTTTCCATAAAGTCCTAGTTTACTTCTATTGGATGCATATTTTGTGAGTTATGAGGAAAACAAATAACCGTTGTGCTGCTATCTAGAAATATGCAAGCATTAAATTGATCTTTTGAAGTTACTCTTGTTTGGATATGTTTGGTTTAGGCTATTTGAGCATAGTATGTATTGCATTCATATATATATTCATTGAAGTACTTGCATGTGTCAATGTTGATTTGGTGTCAGGAAAGCTTTGTCCGAGTTATATAGGACCGTCTACTATCTTAGCCCGAGTTGGCAGCTTGGCTTAGCACCTACAATTGTCGGAGTCTATGATGAGAGTACACCATGTATTCCATGTATTTATGTTGAGGAAGTATTTGTGGAATCCAGACCATCAAATCAAGCTAGAGCCAATTCCTATGTAGCAAGACCAGACTCTAGAGTGTCGTCTGCTGCGTATCTTAGAATCCTAGGAGCTTGAGGAGCTGATGCGGCAGAAGTACCCGAACCTTTCTTTATGTGTGAGTTTTGTTGATTCATTGATCTTTCCTTGTCGTTCCGATAGAAGCGTCGGAATTCGAGGTCGAATTCTTTTTAAGGGGGGTAGAGTGTGATACCGAATTTTCTGAAAAGAAGTTAAATTTATTTTTCCCTTTTCTTTCGTGATCTGTGTAGTTGGGGTTGGAGTTTTTTAGGAAGCATTCACCAGTAAAACAGTAGATTACTTGTTGGATTTGTGCGCTGGGGTCGGGAGCAGACGTGAGAGCGAGTTTGGGCCGTGGATCTCGATACGGCAGTGGGGAGCCCATTAGTTCCCCCCCCTTAACCCTAGCCGCCCCCTCCCTCTCACTCCCCCACCCCTTTGGCCGCCCCCCTCTCTCTTCCTCTCTTCCACTCTTGCAGCCGCCCTAATCCCTCTCCTTCTTCCCCAAGTGATTGCAGCGCCACCCCTCAACCCTAGCCCCCCCCCCCCCCACCTCTTCCTCTCCAAGGTGGAGCCTCCCCGCTTGGTGTCCGTAGTGTGGGTGCGAGTCTTCCATGGGAGTTTGGAGGGAGGAAGAAGGAAGAAAAGAAGGAGGAAAGAAGAAACCCAAGGTGATTTTCGTGATCATTTTGTTGTATTTGTGCTGCAATCCAATTGGTTACATGTTTACCTATGCGATTTGGTAGAGGTGCTGTCCAAAAATTTAGTGGGTGGACGAACAGCAGTAGTAATAGGGATTTCTGGGAATTTTTCGTGGGCAATTAGTGGGGATCAGTGGGAGAATCATGTAGAGCTTTGTCATACCTTTCCAACGAGTTCTTATGCGCTCGATTCGGAGTTATAATTTAGGAGATATCGTTGTTTGAATCCGGTTATGTTGCTGTCCAAAAAAACAGATTTTTCAGGTGGGTGAACAGCAATAGTATTAGCAGTTTCTGGGAATTTTTCGTGGGTCATTAGTGTTAACCAGTATGATAATCATATAGGGATTTGTCTTATCTTTCCAATGAGTACTTATGCGCTTGATTTGGAATTATATTTTAAAAGATATCGCTGTTTGAATCAGGGTATGTCGCTGTCCAAAAGACAAAAAAACAGATTACAGGGTTCATCTTGTGGACTGTTTTGGGCTAATTAGATGTTGGAATTTAATTATAAATTGTATACAAAACTTGTGGGGAATTTTATGTAGATGCCTCTGGAGTTGTTGTTTGTTACCACTGCTGTCATAATTTTAAAGTTATGAAATTATTAAGCAGCGCCACTGCAGTTTGGTGGGTGTGGGGAGAGATGTAACCCACGGCGGGGTTTGAGTTTGTGTGTAGGTGCGGCGTCGTTTATGAGCCTAATTATGTGAAATTGATGCACTAAGTTGTGTGTCAAAAACAGGTGGTGGACTTCCGGATCGTACTTAGAGATTTGCCCGAACTTCCGGTAAAGGCAAGTAAATACAGTGGTGGTTGCTACCGTTTGGGTTGCATCCTAATCCTTGTCATTGAGTATGCATAAGTTTTAGTTACGTTAATCATTGAATTCTATGATGAAGTTTATTTGTTTGGATGTATTAATTCTCAATTGTCTAATATTGTGGATGATCATAATTTGGTAATGATATATGTGGTTGATTCCCATCTTGGATGAAGTTGAAGTATCTTTTTGAATCACGTTATATGAAGTGTTGCAGGCATGACATGCACATCACATCATCCATCTTGCATTTTGAAGTTATGTCACGATCTTATGGTCCGACCGTACCGGTACATTTTTAGCATCATACGTTGCCTGAGGAGGGGTACGATGCGGCTTCATATCCTTAGAGGTATGAAGGCAGAAGTCATCCTTGCATTTGCAGACATTTGCACTCATGAGGTATATATGAAGTGTGACATTACTATGTTACTATTGTGGTTTCTACCTGCGAGGTGTGGTGACTAGGTGTGTTGTACGTTGTATACATGCTGCACCTTCGTAATAAGAAGGTTGTGTTATCAAGTGGTGGTAAAAGAATGTTCTTATGTGGTTAAACAGTTTGATATTATTTTACTTGCTGAGATGTGTCATCTCACTCTTGCATTACTCAATGCAGGTACTTTATACATGCTGGGAATGAGGGGAGTAGCAGCACGTCCACTTTCACTCTCACAATAACGCAGCCTAGGCGCAGCCATGATTTAATTAGAAACTTATTATCAAAGGAAGTTTGTTTTTTTTAACTAGTCGTGCGCACTAGTTAATTCAGATCATGTCGTATGTTTAACTTCTCTTTGCTAGCCGATTAATAATACTTAATATGTTTTTGTCATGATATATGTTTATACACTGTTGCCCCCTCATTTATGCAATTTTGCAAAGGGGATGCTGCCGAAATTTTATATATAGATGTCAGAAGTGTTGTTTAGTAGCATTCTGGGGTGTTTGTGGACCCCGGGGTGTTACACTTCCTTGTCGCTTGCGAGTTTTTAACTCCATCCTTTGTTGTGCTCCGGTTCGGTATTACCTTTACCTTTCTCATCTCTCGATCTTACCTTGGTAATTACACTATGTCCGTTCTATAAAATCTCCAATATCCTATCCCAGTTTGAGAGCAGTGTTTTACTTATCTCACTCTTGGCAATATCCTCTTATTTACTGTGTGCAAGCCTTGACGTAACTCCATTATTTGTTGTACTTATACCGCTGACTCTTCTATGCCTTCAACTTTTCTTTGATACCCTTGTCTGTTATCGCCTTTGACCCTTGCGACATTGATGTCTTCCACCTAAATTCTTTCCTTAAACCTATCCTTTAAAAGCATCCCCTTTCTTTCAACCCAGTTTGAGAGTTGTGAGGTACCTACCTCTCCCTTGATTTCTTTTCACTTCTTGTCGCCTTACAAGTTTTGTGTTAATTTCATCCCTTGCTATGTTTTTATTTGCTATCATCCTCACCTTGTCGTCCATCGATCTTTCCTTGATACTCATCTTTATTCCTACTCTTTAAAAATCCCCTCTCTTCCGCCTTAATTTGAGAGTGGTAGTTTACCTATCTGCCCTTGAACGTACCCTCTTCTTTTTCACTTGCAGGTTCTGTCTTAACTCCTTCCATTATGGTACCTATATCCTTTGTCTTATGCCTATTTACCTCCTCCCCTACATCCTTGTCCGTTATTACCTTTAAAACCCTCATGATATCTATGCCCTTGCCTTCCTGCTTACCTTGAACCTACCCTTGGAAGCCTCCTATTTTTCATCCCTGTTCGGGGATAATGCCTCATCTATTTCATCATTGACTGCTCCCCCTTCTTTGACACCTTACAAATTTTGTCTAAAATACATCCTTTGTTGTGTGTTTGTTTGTTATCACCTTAACCCTTATCATCCCTCGATCTTTACCTTGATGCTTATCCTGTACCTGCATTTTAAAGTCGCCTCTTCCATTTCATTTCAAGAGTGATGTCTTACCCATCCCGCTCTTGTTCGTTGCCTATTCCTCTGTCACGTTCCAAGGCTTGTTTTAACTCGATCTTTTGGTGTGCTTATGCATGTTACCTCATATACCTTTGCAACCACTAGATCTTTCCATGATGCTTATCTCATGCCTACCTTTTGAATTATCATCTTTCCCATCTCGATTTGAGAATGGTGTTTACCTACCCTGCCCTTGATTGCATTTTCTCCCTTGTAGATTACAATCTTTGCTTTAACTCTGTTGGGGCCTTCTTCTCCACCGAAGGTCCTCTAAGCAAAAACACCTTCGGCAAGATGACATGCAAGCAGGCGTGACATGAAGATGTATGCCGAAGCTATAATTGAAAGAGCTTCTGCATGATGACACGCTTGAGACGAAGGGTGGCACCGACTTAAAGAGGAAAAGACCACATAGTCCCTGATAGTTTGTGTCATGGTTATGATTAATTATCAAGGACATGAATGTAATTTTGTCCGGGCTGTGTCACGTGCTTATAAATAGATGAACAGTACCCTAGTACTATTCACGCTGACTTGTAATCGCTCGGAAATCACTCTTGGACTTTTACCTTCTGTCAAGTCGAAGGTACAAATGTAATTCGATATCATTAATGATAATATGAATAAAATGATGACTTGATATATTTATTCATGCTTTTTCTATGTCCCTGTTTATATTCTTACATATTGAAATGATGAAGGCATGTCCTTCATGACCTTCGTCTGAACATCATTATATCCTAAGGGAGATAATGCTTCGAAGGACGAAGGTCTTTAACCATTAACATTTATGTTGCCTTGTTCTTGATTCATAGCTTTTGAGAACAAGTGACCAACATTGGCGCCCACCTCCAGTGAACTCACTTCCACTGTTGTGACAATGTCTTCGTACAACAATCAAGCTATAGCACCTTCGGTTACGAAGCTGGTGCTCCCAATCACTGGCGGTTCAAGCTCAGAGCTAGCTAACAAGAAGCAGAAGAAGGAAGCACAACTAAGAGTGCAGCATGTTGGGGTGCAAGGACCCTTCATCAGATCCAAGTGATCTCACATCCCAATCACCTTCTCCTAGGAGGATCTTCAGCTTAAAGACTATCCTCATAATGATGCCATGGTCATATCTTGTGTCATCAAGGGATTTCTGGTCTACAATGTTCTGGTTGACACAGGCAGTGCAGCGGACATCATCTTTGCAAAGGCTTTCAGAAAAATGCAAGAACCAGAAGACAAGATTCATGATGCAACACACCCTTTTTGTGGCTTCGGAGGAAGACAGATTGTGGCACTTGGCAAAATAACAATGTCAGTTACCTTCGATTACATTCACAACACAAGAACTGAGCAAGTTGTCTTTGACATTATTGACATGGATTACCCATACAACGCAATCAATGGTTGAGGGACGCTTAATGCCTTTGAAGCAATACTTCATCCAACATTCTTATGCATGAAGATACCTTCGGAACAAGGTCCCATTGCTGTTCATGGGAGTTAAGAAGCTGCCAGGAGGGCTGAAGGGAGTTGGACAGATTCAAAGGCGATCCATAACATAGATGGAGCCTAAGCTTGTCAGCAATATAAGCACAAAAGAGGGAAGGTTACTTCGGCAGATCAGCTGAAGCCTATGCTCCTGTGTGAAGACATAGCAGACCTAAGGGTACTGCTGGGATCTTAGTTATCTGGTGAACAAGAAAAAACTCTGCTAAGATTTTTATTCAACAATAAAGATGTCTTCGCTTGGACAGCTAACGATCTCTGTGGTGTTAACAAAGATGTCATTGAGCATTCACTCAATGTGGATCCATCTTTCAGGCCAAGAAAGCAAAGACTTTGGAAAATGTCTGAGGATAAAGCCGAAGGTGCTCGGAATGAAGTAAAGAGACATCTCAGTGCTGGTGTCATCAGAGAAGTAACATATCCAGAGTGGCTAGCTAACACTGTCATGGTGAAGAAGGCTAATGGGAAATGGAGAATGTGTATTGATTTCACAGATCTCAACAAGGCATGTCCGAAGGACGAGTTCCCTTTACCAAGAATAGAGTCCCTTGTAGATGCAGCAGCTTCTTTGGAACTCATGAGCTTATTGGACTGCTACACGGGCTATCACCAAATTGGGATGAAGAAAGAGGATGAGCCAAAGACAAGCTTCATAACTCCCAGTGGTACTTATTGTTACCTTCGAATGCCTCAGGGGCTCAAGAATGCTAGAGGAAGCTTCAGCAGAATGACAGCCAAGATTCTTCACTCTCAAATAGGCAGGAATGTGCTAACTTATGTTGATGACATCATAGTAAAAAGCACGAAACAAGAAAATCACATTGCCGATTTGCAAGAGACATTTGCTATATTCAGGCAAGCTGGTCTCAAGTTAAATCTAGAAAACTATGTTTTTGGAGTAAAGAAGGGCAAGTTTCTTGGCTGTCAGGTATCAACAAAAGGTATCGAAGCTAACCCAAGTAAGATTGAAGCTATCCTTTGGATAGAGCCGCCAAATTCAAAAAAAGGGGCTCAACGATTGGCAGGAAGGCTGGCATCGCTGAACAGATTTATATCAAGATCAGCAGAGAGGAATCTACCATCCTTTGAAATACTAAAGTCTGCCGAAGTTTTTCAATGGGGTCCGGCTCAACAGAAGGCTTTCGAAAAGTTAAAGCAATACTTGATAGACTTGACAACTCTAACTCCACCTTCATCAGGAACTTCGCTACTCCTGTATGTGGCTGCCTCCCATTCTGCAGTCAGTGCAGCACTTGTACAGGAGAAGCAAGATGGCCAAGTAAAAAGACAAGCACCAATATACTTCGTCTCCGAAGTACTCAGTTTATCAAAGAAAAATTACACAAAATTGGAGAAGGTGTTGTATGCTGTGTTAATGGCCTGCAGAAAGCTTCGACATTACTTTCAAGCCTATCATATAATAGTCCCTTCATCACAACCTCTGAAGGACATAATGAGAAACAGAGAAGCTATAGGAAGAATTGGAAAATGGGCTACGGAACTCAATGAATTTACCATTGATTATATACACAGATCCTCAATTCAATCTCAGGCGCTAGCAGATTTCATTGCTGATTGGACGCCAGGGGCTCAAGGAGAAGAAGCAAAAAAAGATGCCGAAGCCTGGACGGTATTCTGTGACGGTTCTTGGGGAACCTTCGGCGCTAGAGCGGCTGCTGTTCTAGTAGCGCCCTCTAAAGTCAGGACATGCTATGCAGTAAAGCTGGACTTTAGTTGTACAACTAATATTGCTGAATACGAAGCTCTTCTATTAGGGCTTTGGAAGCTAAAAGCAATGGGAATAAGAAGGGCAATCCTTAAAACTGATTCCCAAGTTATTTCTGGCCATGTAGACAAAAGTAGCAAGGCAAGGGATCCGAAGCTTGAAAAATATTTGGATGCAGTCCGAAGATTAGAGGCTTCTTTCGAAGGATTTTCTGTAAAAAATATTCCAAGAGGGGAAAATGAGCATGCAGATTTGCTAGCTAAATCAGCCGCACAGGGGCTCCCTTTCCCTTTGGATGTGTTCTTTGAGACAATAAAAACACCTTCAGTCGAATTTAAGGAGAGAGCATGTAATACTCACTTTGTAAGGAAGAATAAAAGGAGAAATTGTTTCCTTTATATATGTATGTGTACCTCTAGTTATCATTACATGTGACCACTCATGTAAAAAAAGAGTAAATCCTTAATAAGACAAATAAACTATCGCATCATATTGGATTCTTGGTTGTTTGTGCATTTAAAACAATGGTAAAATGGATAAAAAATATATATTATAATGATTATAAGATTTAGAATAAACTCTAGATTTAAATTTGGGATTTAAATAGAAAAGAAGAAAGAAATAATATGAAACACCAAAATAACTCCATAAATAAATAAACTGACCCCACATTGAGGTATTCAAATTGAATGATTGATTTGAACACAAATCTTGTGGAGAAATCTGAATTCAAGTTTTAGATTTGGAAATAAAAAGGGAAAACAAAAAACAGAAAATAAAAAGGATAAAAGAAAAGGGAATGGCGTATTGGGCCCAATCCCACGTATTCGGCCCACCAGAAGATTACCCCGCGCGGCCCTGGTTCCCACTCCCGCGCGCGTCATTGCACTGACAGGCAGGACCCGCTGCTCGGGGCACACCGTGGGCATACCTCTGCAAAGACGGACCCACCGACCAGCCAGCCCCGCGCGCGTAGCTCTTCCGTGTCCACCACCGACACATGGACCCCGCTGGTCAGGGTCGTCCCTTCCTCGCGGCAATGCCATTGCAACCACTTCGCGCGAGTCCGGGGGAATCGGAGGGTGGGATGCGGAGCTGGGCGATAAAGCGGGAGCCCCGTGCTCTCTCTCTCCCTCTCTCGTTGTCTCTCAGGCGTACACTAAAACTATTACCGCTGCTGCGAGGCGAGGAAGAGAAATAGAAAGAAACCTCGCCGCCATCGACGCCGCGGACGATAATCTAGTACAGCGTGCCATTGGCGGAAGGCGGGGGTCGGGGACAGTCTTCCGGCCATCAGGGACCTAACCAGGCGGACCGTAGGCGGTGGGGTGTGAGATGGAACGACTAATCTCTCGCCAGTGTTCCCTGACTAAGATTAGCGCCGCCTCGCCGTGACCTGCTGTATCACCGCCGTGAATTGAGGTAAGTTAGTCATCCGCGAATCTGCTAGGCTTCCCTGAGGATTTTTCACCCGTTAATTTAGAGTTTGGTGGTCGTCTGGGGCAATGGGCGAGCTCATCGCAGCTGCGCCGCCGTGTGGTGCGCACGACGCCGCCGTCTCTGGTCGGGGTTGGCGTAGGCGTCGCGAGGACCGTTGATCCCTCGCACAACGACCAGGATTAGAACTATGTTTACCCTTTCGCGACTTTGTCTGGTGACAGTTAGATCGGGATCCTACGACTATGATTGGGACCCAACATTCCAGCGCGGGCGTGGATTTGTAGCCGTTGATCTCGTGATCCACGGCTCGGGTGTGTAGGCGGGTTTGATCTAATCTCGGCCCTCAATGTTCGATCGGACGGCCCAGGGCTAGCGATACCCCTTCGCGATGGCCTTTTCACTAAAGAGCCCCCGTCTTTAATTTAAATAAACCCGCAGTCCACTTAGGGGAGTTCTGTGTCTGCGTAGAACTTATGGTTTAGCCCCTGTACTCTTCGCTATTTGATGCCCAATCCAGTAAGTATTGAAAATCAGGAATTAATATCAGAAATTATTTTTAATGCATAAATAAATGCTAGAAACTTGTTTAATTCATAGAAAATGCATATGAACTCCAAATTGATCCATTCCAGTTCCAAAACTTTTATAATATTATTGTCTAACCATTAGTGTCTCTGTTTTAACATGAAATATGATTTAAAATTTATCTAGCACTTAATCTTGTATTAAGCACATAAAACATTAGAAAATCCATAAATTAAAATATATAACTCCAAATTTAATGATTCCAGTTCCTGTGATCTTATTTTAATGTCTAGTTTATTACTGTATATTCTATTTGCATGTTTGATGTGATGTTAATTTATGCTATGTTATGTATGTATTGTGTTGATGCGAGTAGACGAGCAAGCTACAGTGGATTCTGAGGTTCAGCAAGTAGAGATTGCTGAGCAGGAGCTCATGGAAGGCAAGTTGTGCCCTTGACCACTTTCTACCCAATAATGTTCTTTAATATCATTTATCCATGCATAGGTTAATTTTGATGGGATCCGATAGGTCATCCTAGATTGTTTATCTCATTACCTTGTTTACCCCTGAATCACCTGGGTAGTTTGCTATTGCTTTACATGGTTTTGGGATATTCATTTATTATATCTATGTTCTAGTTCTTTTTGTTATTCTATTTATGTTCATGTTATGATCATTAATGTTAATTGGAACATAGAGCTTAACTTGAGAAACACGTGCCACCACAAGGGTTTAATGGGACGCCCTTGGCTGATTAACTAGGAAAGCTAGTGGAGGTCTACCTTACCCGAAAGGGGCAAGGGCAGTAGGGGAGTGGTCAGTGTAGGGAGGTCCTTAGGTTGATTTTGCTGCGATGGCGGTCAGGCAAGAACCCTGCACTGGAGCTTCCTATAAACTGTAGCGGGTAGTCTGAAGCTAGTGAAACTTTATAAAGGCCTCGTAGTGGTACCCTGCCTCGCTTCCTTGGTAGAGGTGTATCGAGTCTGATCAACTCCGTGGCAAATTGTAACCCACTTTGTAAATTGCTAGAAATAATACCAATAGAGAAACATTTTCTCTTTATGTGAGTTTGATCTTCATGCATCATCATATGTGAACACCATGTCCAAGAACAATTAATAAAAAGATATGCTACTAAATCCATGCATCATGCTGAATATTTTATTTTTGTGTGCACTTTGTAACAAGAAAATATTAAAGACCAAAAGGGGAAAAATTAAACCCTAAAATAAATTCTAGGGTTTGGAAAAGAAGAAAGGGAAAGAGTATAAAATTTATAGAAAATATATAGAAAGATATATTTTCAAGGTTAGTAATTTTAAGGTTACAATATAATTTGAGGGTAAAATTGGCACAGGGTTCGAATTTAAATTTGAATTCAGAATTGAATTTAGAAAGGAAGAAAACAGAAACAGAAAATAATAAAAAGGAAATTGGCGAATGGGCTCAATTCTTTGATTTTGGCCCATTTCCTATCTACTAGCCGCGCGGCCCAGGTCCTCCACCGCGCCAACGGACTTCCCTCCCACTGGCGTGCGGGTCCTACACGTCATCCACCCAGGCGCGTAGTCACCATTCTTCCTCCAGGCGCGCCCGGGATTCCGCAGAGCTTGAACGACCTCCGACGAATCCGCCCGCGTTTTCTCCTCTTCGGCGCAATTCCCTCGCCTCGCGGGTGTGTCGCGCTGATTTGCGGGTCCCCGCTGCCATCGAGTCAGCCATGTCCGCGAACCATCCTCTGGACGTGCCGTCGTTCTCGCGTGGATGGTTGCAACCGCCATGACCGGCGCGGTCCACCTAGCTGACCCCCCCCCTCATATAGCTGACGCAGACTCGTCTCCTCCTATCGACCGTCGTGCGCATCGTGACCTGACAACAACACATACCCAGTGCCGACCTACACCATAGCCGGGGGGGGCGGAGGAAACCGAGCTCCGCCGCCGTCGGGGGAAATTGCTAAAACGGTCTCTGCACACAACCGGGTTTGATCCATGGGCTTCGCCGGGAGCTTTGAAGGGTGTCCGTGGTGTCCTCGTCCAGGTTCAGGGACTGGTGAACCGGCGATTTCTCGCCGTTGCCAGCGCTCCGCCGTGGAGCCGCATCCCGTCGTGGACCGCTCGTTGGTCGCAATCCATGCCCACGGTGAGTCCCTATTCAGCATTGTCGCATCCGCGGGATTTTGTAGCGCTATTGGGATTGGGTTTCGGTCGACCAGGCATGGATTTCGCCGCACTCCGGTGGGGATCCGTCGTAGTCATGGGGCGGCGGCGCCGTGCTCTGGGTGGTCGTGAGGTGGAGGATGGCTGTTTGCCATTGATTTTCCATTGGACGATGTAGATTAGATGGTAGGATGGCCCTCAGATCTTGATCGTGTGGCTTGCGCGAGATTAGACATTATAAAATCAGAGCCACCCATTTCAGATCGTGGGGTGGGGATTGTATACCGGTTCACGGTGGTAGTGATCTAATCGTGGCTCTCGGTTTTAGATCGAGCGGCCAGAGTGCAACGTACCCCCTCCGCGGGTCAGTTTTGTAAAAGAAACCCTGGAAAACCGAGGAATAAACCCGCCGTCCAGGGATCCTGTTCCCTGTGTCTTAGAGATTTTACCCCGTGGCCCCTGCTGTTCTCAGATTTTGAGGCCCAGTCCAGAACATAATAAAATCAGGGAAAATGATTTATAAATAGATTTTTAATAGAAAAATAATTGCTAGAACTTCAATAATTCGTAGAAAATTCATTTTTGGTCCAAATTAATCCATTCCACTTTCTAAATTTTGTAATTTTATTCTTTATCACTTAGAGCCTCTGTTTGGTCATGAAAACAGTGAGAAAAGTTATTTCCCACTTAATCCTATTTAAAACACCTTAAACCTTTGAAAATCCATAACTTAAAATCTATAACTCAGAAAATAATGATTTCTGTTCCTAGGATTTTATTTTAATGTGTAGATTATTACTGTGTATTTTGTATATATGTTTGGTGTAATGTTAATTTCTCTATATGCACTGTTCTTGTTTGTATTGTGGCGAGTAGAAGAGCCCGTTGCTGAGGATCCTGGTGAGCAACAAGTTGAGATAGTTGAGCAGGAGCTCATTGAAGGCAAGTTGTGCCCTTGACCACGTTTTACCTAATAATGTTCTTTAATACCACTTATCCATGCATAGGTTAATTTTGATGGGACCCCATAGGTCACCCTAGATTTGTTTATCTCATTACCTTGTTTACCCCTGAATCACTTGGGTAGTTTGCTATTGCTTTACATGGTTTTGGGATAATCATTTATTATATCTATGTTCCAATTATTCTTGTTATTCTGTTTATGTTCATGTTGAGATCATTAATGTTAATTGGAACATAGAGCTTAACTTGAGTAACACGTGCCACCACAAGGGTTTAATGGGACGCCCTTGGCTGACTAATTAGGAAAGCTAGTGGAAGACTACCTTACCCGAAAGGGGCAAGGGCAGTAGGGGAGTGGTCAGTGTAGGGAGGTCCCTGGTTGATTTTGCTGCGATGGCGGTCAGCCAGGAACCCTGCATTGGAACTTCCTATAAACTGTAGCGGGTTTTCGGAAGCTAGTGGAACTTTGTAAAGGCCTCGTAGTGTTGCCCTGCCGCGCTTCCTAGGTAGAGGTGTATGGGATTCGCGACCCCTTGGCAAATGGGTAACATGACTTGTGGGTAAAGGGTACAACCTCTGCAGAGTGTAAAACTGGTATACTAGCCGTGCTCGCGGTCATGAGCAGCTCAGGACTCTCTGATGTTTAAATTATGGAACTTAAATTCAATTTTGTCATTTGCATTGCATGGGTTTGTTATTAATTTTGTTCTATTACTTTACTTATGGTTTGGTATTTATTTACACTTAGTAATTGCTAATAAAATTTTGACCAACTACTTAAAAGCAATGCTTAGCTTTAACCCCTATCTTTGATTAGCCTTACACATCACATGAACTCACACCTTTGTGAGTTTATGTCCACTGGTTCCCCACAACTTGTTGAGCTATGATCATGTGTGAGCTCACTCTTGCTGTCTCACACCCCCCCCCCACAGGAGAAGATCAGGTGGTTCAGGAGGAGCCGCCTAACACTGAGGAGTTCGATCTGATCTAGGTGGCGTTTCCCAGTCGACATTGGCGCCGACGATCCTTAGTTCGTTTTATCTTTATTATTTTATTTTGTAATAAGTCTTCCGCTATGTAATAAATACTCTGATGTTTTATGACATTCATCTCTATACACTCTGTTATTATATATGTTGTCTTCTTGGTGCATGTATGAGATGCACCCGGCTTTGTCCTTTAAAACCGGGTGTTACAGAAGTGGTATCAGAGGAATGTTGACCGTAGGACGAGACCTAGATAGAAATGGACAACCCTCTCCTACTTACCTTACTCTGACTCATTCTATACTTATCTCATCTTGATCTTGTCTCACCTTCTGCTAATCTACTCTGGTTAATCTTATCTTTTCTCCTCTAAGGCAAGATGGATTTCACACCTTGGAATCCCTACCCTTATGACATTTTTAAGAGATAGGGAACCTAAGATGAAAATAAAACTATTTTCTCTATTTTAAAAATGTTGGTTGATTGTGCTGATGCTAAATGCCTGATTTGTTTCTTTGATTGATTGAATTATAGATGGACATCTTAGCATGTACCAACATAAGGTGTTGAATTAGCTTTAGTAGGTAAAATATTAATCTTCTTAGCTAATAAAATTCCCCAAAGTAACCTGCTTCGTAAATACCTGCCTTGTCTACTATTTTCTTATCATATGTATCTAACTCAGATGGTCAATACCAGGCGGGGTGGTGGAATTGATTTGCCTCCTAACCAACACACTCGAAGGATATATAGACAACCTCAGCCACAACCTGCAGAGATGAATCCTCCTAATCCTCCACCAGGCGGAGTTGACCCACTAGTTGCTGCTCAGATGGCGGTGATGCAGCAAATGGCAGACACTATGGCTGGTATGCGTGCCCAGATGTAGCAAGAACGCCAGGAGATGCGTCAGGAAAGAGAAGATATACGCCAGGAATTGCGCCAGGAGCGAGATGAGATACGCCAGGAAAGGAGGGCACAACAACAGCAGCTGCAACAACAACTTCAACAACAGCAGCAACAGCAACAAGTGCCACTGCCTCCACCACCACCACCAGTTCCACCCCGAGACAAGCATAGAGAGTTCATGAGTCATAAGCCACCCACATTTGCAAGCTCACCTGATCCACTAGACGCGGATGATTGGCTGAAGTCCGTTGAAAAGATGCTGAATATTGCACAGTGCACGGACCGGGAGAAGGTTTTATATGCTTCTGGACGTCTGACAGGTCCTGCTGCTGACTGGTGGGATTCTTATACTGCTGCCCACGATGTTGCTGATACTATTACTTGGGCAGAGTTCAGTACACAGTTCCGGAATTATCATATACCAGCTGGTATGATAAAGATCAAGAAGAAGGAGTTTCTGTCGCTGAAGCAAGGAAGTATGTCAGTCAGCGAGTACCGCGACAAGTTTATTCAGTTATCCAGATATGCCCCTGAAGAAGTTGCTGAAGACGAGAGGAAGCAAGAGCATTTCATTGAAGGACTTAATGGACCACTGCAGTATGCTCTAGTGGCACACACATTTCCATCATTTCAGAGGCTGCTTGATAAGGCCCTGGCTATTGAGCACAAGCGTGTTCAGCTGGGTGATTTGAAGAGAAAGGCAATATCTCAAGGACAAGGAAGCAGCAGTGTTCGTCCTCGCTACAGTTCACCACAGGGTACTCCGACTCGACCAGGAGGACCGCGCCCAGTTCAGCAATCACCACTGAGGACTCCACCTCCTCGACAGGCTACCCCTACCGGCACCCCGACGAAGTTTTCAGGACAGAGTCCAGGCACCACATGTTTCAAGTGTGGGAAGACTGGTCATTATGCAAATGTCTGCCCACAGAGGATGGCTACTACTCCAGTTCAGAACAGGCAGCAAACTCCAGGATCTGGCAAGGGATACTCTATTGCCAAAGTTAATCAAGTCAGCGTTGATGCTACCCCGGATGGTGGGGACCTCGTAATTGGTATGTTTTATGTTAATGCAATTCCTGCAACCATATTATTTGATTCTGGTGCTACACATTCATTTATGTCTGCTAGATATGCCAACACAAATGAAATACCACTGCTAAATATGAGAAAACCCATGATAGTAATTACACCTAAAGGGCCTGTTGAGGCGAATCAAATGACACGTAGATTGACATTGACCATTATGGGTAGAAAATTTGGAGCTACTGCTATAATATTAGAGTCAAGCAGTATAGATCTGATCCTTGGTATGTCATGGCTAAGAAAGGCAAAGGCCGTTATAGCATGTGGTAGAGGTACCGTAGAACTCACTACCACTAAAGGAGAAAGATTTCAAGTTAATATTGCAGTAACCTCCTCACCCATGCGTGCAATGTTCTTTATACCTGAGGAGTTTGTTGGTGACAACATCCGGGTGGTTAGAGATTTTCCGGATGTCTTTCCAGAGGAGTTACCAGGGATGCCACCTGATAGAGAAGTTGAGTTTGTTATTGATCTCTTACCTGGAACTGCCCCTATTTCTAAACGGCCATATAGGTTGTCCGTAGAGGAGTTGAAGGAACTTAAGAAGTAGTTAACTGAGTTACAAGATGCTGGGTACATTCGTCCGAGTTCCTCACCTTGGGGAGCACCGGTTTTGTTTGTACAGAAGAAGGATGGATCGCAGCGGATGTGTGTGGATTATAGATCACTTAATGATGTTACGGTGAAGAACAAGTATCCGTTGCCCCGCATTGAGGATTTGTTTGATCAAATGAGAGGAGCAAGAGTATTTTCGAAGATTGATCTCCGATCCGGTTACCATCAGATGAGGATTAGACCATCGGATATTCCCAAGACGGCTTTCTCGACTAGATATGGATTATATGAGTTCACAGTTATGTCGTTTGGATTAACTAATGCACCAGCTTATTTTATGAACTTAATGAACAAGGTGTTTATGGAGTATTTGGACAGATTCGTTGTAGTATTCATCGACGATATTCTTATCTATTCCAAGAGTGATAGTGATCACGAGGAACATCTGAGATTGGTGCTACAGAAGCTACGAGATAACCAGCTATATGCCAAATTCAGCAAATGCGAGTTTTGGATTGACAAGGTACCATTCCTAGGACATATTATTTCTAATGGAGGAATATCAGTGGATCCTGCTAAGGTTAAGGAGATAATGGAGTGGAGAGTACCCACTACAGTTACTGAGATTCGGAGTTTCTTGGGACTAGCAGGCTATTATCGGAGATTTATTGAAGGATTTTCTAAGATTGCTAAGCCTATGACTTCGCTTTTGGAGAAAGGAAAAGAATTTAAGTGGGACGAGATGTGTCAAGACAGCTTTGATCTATTGAAGAAGAGATTGATGTCGCCACCAGTATTGGTTATGCCAGACCTACAGAAAGGATTTGATATCTATTGTGATGCATGTGGCCAAGGCTTAGGATGTGTGCTCATGCAGGAAGGTCATGTGATTGCATATGCTTCTCGTCAGTTGCGGAAACATGAATTGAACTACCCTACTCATGACTTGGAATTGGCAGCCGTTGTGCATGCGCTTAAGATTTGGAGACATTATATCATGGGGACCAAGTGCCAAGTGTACACGGATCATAAGAGTTTGAAGTATATATTCACTCAGAAGGATCTCAACCTTAGGCAACGCCGTTGGTTGGAGCTTATTAAGGATTATGATTTGGAGATTCACTATCACCCGGGCAAGGCAAATTTGGTTGCAGATGCCTTGAGTCGCAAAGAGCATGTTCATTCAGCTATTGTTGCCCAGCTACCCGATGAGATTGTTGAGGACTTCAGGAGACTTAACCTGGGGATAGTTGCTCATACTGAGGGAGTTACTATTGATGTGGAACCTACTTTGGAGCAAGAGATCCGCAAAGGACAAATTGGTGATGCTAAAATAAAAGAGATTAAGGATCTGATTACTGAAGGTCGAGTTCCGGAATTCACGGAAGATGAGCAGGGCACTGTATGGTTCAAGGACAGGATGTGTGTCCCTAATATTAAAAGCCTTCGGGAGACTATTTTAAAGGAGGCCCATGACTCGGATTATTCTATTCATCCTGGTAGTACCAAGATGTATCAGGATTTGAAACGGAAATATTGGTGGTATGGATTGAAAAGAGATGTAGCTACACATGTGGCTATGTGCGATGTATGTCAAAGAGTTAAGGCTGAACACCAGAGGCCAGCTGGACTATTGCACCCACTGATGATACCCGAGTGGAAGTGGGAAGAGATTGGTATGGATTTCATCACTGGATTGCCTCGCACCCAGAAAGGATATGATGCTATATGGGTGATTGTGGATAGATTGACTAAAATGGCTCACTTTATTCCTATCAAGACTACTTATAAAGGTTCTCAACTAGCAGAGTTATATATGGCTCGGATTGTGTGTTTACATGGAGTACCAAAGAAGATCGTGTCTGATCGAGGTTCGCAGTTTACCTCAAGGTTTTGGAGAAGTTTTCATGAGAACATGAGTACAAAGTTGAATTTTAGTACAGCTTATCACCCTCAGACTGATGGACACACTGAAAGGACTAATCAAGTATTGGAGGATATGTTGAGAGCATGTGCCCTTCAGCATGGAGGAAGTTGGGATAAGAGTCTGCCTTATGCTGAGTTCTCGTATAATAATAGTTACCAGGCCAGTCTGAAGATGTCACCTTTTGAAGCTTTATATGGGAGGAAGTGCAGGACTCCTCTATATTGGGATCAGACTGGAGAGAGACAGTTCTTTGGGCCTGAATTGATTCAAGAAGCAGAAGAACAAGTTCGTATAATTCGAGAGAACTTGAGAGTGGCTCAAACTAGGCAAAAGAGATATGCTGATAATAGAAGAAGACCACTGGAATTTGAAGAAGGAGATTATGTGTACCTTAAGGTGTCACCACTTCGTGGAATGAGGAGATTCAAAGTTAAGGGCAAATTGTCCCCTCGTTATATTGGACCATTCTTGATCTTTAGGAGAGTTGGGGAGATGGCATATCAACTCGAGTTACCTGCGAGTCTATCGGATGTGCATAATGTGTTCCACGTGTCTCAGCTAAAGAAGTGTCTCCGTGTTCCTGAGGAACAGTTACCCATGGAAGAGCTCAGTGTTCAGGGTGATTTGACTTACACGGAATACCCGATCAAGATTTTGGATACTTTGACTCGAGTTACGAGAAATAAGGTGATAAAGATGTGTAAAGTACAATGGAGTCACCACGGTGAAGATGAAGCAACTTGGGAAAGAGAAGAAGAGCTTCGCATAGATTTTCCCCACCTTTTCCCTAGATCTTCTTAAATCTCGAGGATGAGATTATTTTTAAGGGGGGTAGGATTTGTAACACCCACTTTGTAAATTGCTAGAAATAATACCAATAGAGAAACATTTTCTCTTTATGTGAGTTTGATCTTCATGCATCATCATATGTGAACACCATGTCCAAGAACAATTAATAAAAAGATATGCTACTAAATCCATGCATCATGCTGAATATTTTATTTTTGTGTGCACTTTGTAACAAGAAAATATTAAAGACCAAAAAGGGGAAAATTAAACCCTAAAAGAAATTCTAGGGTTTGGAAAAGAAGAAAGGGAAAGAGTATAAAATTTATAGAAAATATATAGAAAGATATATTTTCAAGGTTAGTAATTTTAAGGTTACAATATAATTTGAGGGTAAAATTGGCACAGGGTTCGAATTTAAATTTGAATTCAGAATTGAATTTAGAAAGGAAGAAAACAGAAACAGAAAATAATAAAAAGGAAATTGGCGAATGGGCTCAGTTCTTTGATTTTGGCCCATTTCCTATCTACTAGCCGCGCGGCCCAGGTCCTCCACCGCGCCAACGGACTTCCCTCCCACTGGCGTGCGGGTCCTACACGTCATCCACCCAGGCGCGTAGTCACCATTCTTCCTCCAGGCGTGCCCGGGATTCCGCAGAGCTTGAACGACCTCCGACGAATCCGCCCGCGTTTTCTCCTCTTCGGCGCAATTCCCTCGCCTCGCGGGTGTGTCGCGCTGATTTGCGGGTCCCCGCTGCCATCGAGTCAGCCATGTCCGCGAACCATCCTCTGGACGTGCCGTCGTTCTCGCGTGGATGGTTGCAACCGCCATGACCGGCGCGGTCCACCCAGCTGACCCCCCCCCCTCATATAGCTGACGCAGACTCGTCTCCTCCTATCGACCGTCGTGTGCATCGTGACCTGACCACAACACATACCCAGTGCCGACCTACACCATAGCCGGGGGGGGGGCGGAGGAAACCGAGCTCCGCCGCCGTCGGGGGAAATTGCTAAAACGGTCTCTGCACACAACCGGTTTTGATCCGTGGGCTTCGCCGGGAGCTTTGAAGGGTGTCCGTGGTGTCCTCGTCCAGGTTCAGGGACCGGTGAACCGGCGATTTCTCGCCGTTGCCAGCGCTCCGCCGTGGAGCCGCATCCCGTCGTGGACCGCTCGTTGGTCGCAATCCATGCCCACGGTGAGTCCCTATTCAGCATTGTCGCATCCGCGGGATTTTGTAGCGCTATTGGGATTGGGTTTCGGTCGACCAGGCATGGATTTCGCCGCACTCCGGTGGGGATCCGCCGTAGTCATGGGGCGGCGGCGCCGTGCTCTGGGTGGTCGTGAGGTGGAGGATGGCTGTTTGCCATTGATTTTCCATTGGACGATGTAGATTAGATGGTAGGATGGCCCTCAGATCTTGATCGTGTGGCTTGCGCGAGATTAGACATTATAAAATCAGAGCCACCCATTTCAGATCGTGGGGTGGGGATTGTATACCGGTTCACGGTGGTAGTGATCTAATCGTGGCTCTCGGTTTTAGATCGAGCGGCCAGAGTGCAACGTACCCCCTCCGCGGGTTAGTTTTGTAAAAGAAACCCTGGAAAACCGAGGAATAAACCCGCCGTCCAGGGATCCTGTTCCCTGTGTCTTAGAGATTTTACCCCGTGGCCCCTGCTATTCTCAGATTTTGAGGCCCAATCCAGAACATAATAAAATCATGGAAAATGATTTATAAATAGATTTTTAATAGGAAAATAATTGCTAGAACTTCAATAATTCGTAGAAAATTCATTTTGGGTCCAAATTAATCCATTCCACTTTCTAAATTTTTGTAATTTTATTCTTTATCACTTAGAGCCTCTGTTTGGTCATGAAAACAGTGAGAAAAGTTATTTCCCACTTAATCCTATTTAAAACACCTTAAACCTTTGAAAATCCATAACTTAAAATCTATAACTCAGAAAATAATGATTTCTGTTCCTAGGATTTTATTTTAATGTGTAGATTATTACTGTGTATTTTGTATATATGTTTGGTGTAATGCTAATTTCTCTATATGCAATGTTCTTGTTTGTATTGTGGCGAGTAGAAGAGCCCGTTGCTGAGGATCCTGGTGAGCAACAAGTTGAGATAGTTGAGCAGGAGCTCATTGAAGGCAAGTTGTGCCCTTGACCACTTTTTACCTAATAATGTTCTTTAATACCACTTATCCATGCATAGGTTAATTTTGATGGGACCCCATAGGTCACCCTATATTTGTTTATCTCATTACCTTGTTTACCCCTGAATCACTTGGGTAGTTTGCTATTGCTTTACATGGTTTTGGGATAATCATTTATTATATCTATGTTCCAATTATTCTTGTTATTCTGTTTATGTTCATGTTGAGATCATTAATGTTAATTGGAACATAGAGCTTAACTTGAGTAACACGTGCCACCACAAGGGTTTAATGGGACGCCCTTGGCTGACTAATTAGGAAAGCTAGTGGAAGACTACCTTACCCGAAAGGGGCAAGGGCAGTAGGGGAGTGGTCAGTGTAGGGAGGTCCCTGGTTGATTTTGCTGCGATGGCGGTCAGCCAGGAACCCTGCATTGGAACTTCCTATAAACTGTAGCGGGTTTTCGGAAGCTAGTGGAACTTTGTAAAGGCCTCATAGTGTTGCCCTGCCGCGCTTCCTAGGTAGAGGTGTATGGGATTCGCGACCCCTTGGCAAATGGGTAACATGACTTGTGGGTAAAGGGTACAACCTCTGCAGAGTGTAAAACTGGTATACTAGCCGTGCTCGCGGTCATGAGCAGCTCAGGACTCTCTGATGTTTAAATTATGGAACTTAAATTCAATTTTGTCATTTGCATTGCATGGGTTTGTTATTAATTTTGTTCTATTACTTTACTTATGGTTTGGTATTTATTTACACTTAGTAATTGCTAATAAAATTTTGACCAACTACTTAAAAGCAATGCTTAGCTTTAACCCCTATCTTTGATTAGCCTTACAAATCACATGAACTCACACCTTTGGGAGTTTATGTCCACTGGTTCCCCACAACTTGTTGAGCTATGATCATGTGTGAGCTCACTCTTGCTGTCTCACACCCCCCCCCCACAGGAGAAGATCAGGTGGTTCAGGAGGAGCCGCCTAACACTGAGGAGTTCGATCTGATCTAGGTGGCGTTTCCCAGTCGACATTGGCGCCGACGATCCTTAGTTCGTTTTATCTTTATTATTTTATTTTGTAATAAGTCTTCCGCTATGTAATAAATACTCTGATGTTTTATGACATTCATCTCTATACACTCTGTTATTATATATGTTGTCTTCTTGGCGCATGTATGAGATGCACCCGGCTTTGTCCTTTAAAACCGGGTGTTACACAAATGGGTAACACGACTTGTGGGTAAAGGGTACAACCTCTGTAGAGTGTAAAACTGGTATACTAGCCGAGCTCACGGTCATGAGCAGCTCAGGACTCTCTGATGTTTAAATTATGGAACTTAAATTCAATTTTGTCATTTGCATTGCATGGGTTTATTATTAATTTGTTCTATTACTTTATTTATGGTTTGATATTTACTTACACTTAGTAACTGCTAATAAAAGTTTGACCAACTACTTAAAAGCAATGCTCAGCTTCAGCCTTTATTTCATTGATCAGCCTTACACTTCATGAACTCCCACCTTTGGTGAGTTCATGCCACATTATTCCCCACAACTTGTTGAGCGATGAACATGTGTGAGCTCACCCTTGCTGTCTCACACCCCCCACAGGAGAAGAGCAGGTGGTTCAGGAGGAGCCACAAGGCGAGGAGTTTGATCTGATCTAGGTGGTGTTTCTCAGTTGACATTGGCGCCAACGATCCTTAGCTCGTTTTATATTTATTGTTTTATTTTGTAATAAGTCTTCCGCTATGTAATAAATACTCTGATGTTTTGTGACATTTATCTCTATACACTCTGTTATTATATATGTTGTCTTCTTGGCGCATGTATGAGATGCACCTGGCTTTGTTCCTTAAAGCCCGGGTGTTACAGAAGTGGTATCAGAGCAAATGTTGACTGTAGGACGAAACCTAGATAGAAATGGACAAAACCCTTACCTACTTATCCTACTCTGATTTATTCTATACTTATCTTACTCTGGTTCTTTCTATACTTATCTTGATCTTGTCTCACCTTCTACTGTTCTACTCTGATCATTCTTACCTTTTCTACTCTGAGACAAGATGGATTTCACACCTTGGAATCCTACATTTATTACCTTCTTAAGAGATAGGGAACCTAAGACAAAATTAAAATTATTTTCTCTATTAAAAATGTTGGTTGATTGTTATGATGATCAATGCCTGATTTGCTTCTTTGATTGATTGAAATAGTATAGACGGGCATCTTAGCATGTACCACCATAAGGTAATGAATTAGCTTTAGTAGGTGACACACTTAGCTAATAAATCCTCTAAAATAACATGCCTCGTAATTACATGCCTTATCTACAACCCTTTCTTTCGTACCCTGTATTTCTAACCCAGATGGGCTACCCCTATACTGTTAGAAGAGAGCAGTATAGACTTGATCCTTGTTATGTCATGGTTAAGAAAGGCAAAGGCAGTATATACACTGTGCTAAGGGAACCGTAGAACTCACCAGTTCCAAAGGACAAAGATTTGAAGTTGAAGTTGCAGTAACTACCACCATCAGACTAGCGGCATTCTTAGTAGATGAGAAGTTTGTGGGTGACAACATCCGTGCAGTTAGAGATTTTTCGGATGTCTTTCCAGAGGAGTTACCAGGGATGCCACCTGATAGAGAGGTTGAATTTGTCATTGATCTCTTACCTGGGACCGCCCCTATTTCTAAACAGCCATATAGGATGTCCGTAGAGGAGTTGAAGGAACTTAAGAAGCAGTTAACTGAGTTACAAGATGCTGGGTACATTCGTCCGAGTTCCTCACCTTGGGGAGCACCGGTCTTGTTTGTACAGAAGAAGGATGGTTCGCAACGGATGTGTGTGGACTATAGATCTCTTAATGATGTTACTGTGAAGAACAAGTATCTGTTACCCCGTATTGAGGATTTATTTGATCAGATGCGAGGTGCTAGAGTATTCTCGAAGATTGATCTCCGATCCGGTTACCACCAGATGAGGATTAGACCATCAGATATTCCTAAGACGGCTTTCTCGACTCGATATGGATTATATGAGTTCACTGTTATGTCATTTGGATTGACCAATGCACCAGCTTATTTCATGAATTTGATGAATAAGGTGTTTATGGAGTATTTGGACAGATTCGTCGTGGTGTTCATCGACGATATTCTTATCTATTCTAGGAGTGAAAGTGATCATGAACAACATCTAAGGTTGGTGCTACAGAAGCTACGAGATAATCAACTCTACGCTAAGTTCAGTATGTGCGAATTTTGGATTGACAAGGTGCCATTCCTTGGACATATTATTTCTAATGGAGGAATAGCAGTGGATCCTGTTAAGGTCGAGGAGATTATGGAGTGGAGAGTGCCCACTACAGTTGCTGAGATCCGGAGTTTCTTAGGGCTTGCAGGATATTATCGGAGGTTTATTGAAGGATTCTCTAAGATTGCCAAGCCTATGACCTCGCTTTTGGAGAAAGGAAAATAATTTAAGTGGGATGAGAAATGTCAAGAGAGCTTTGATCAATTGAAGGAGAGATTGATGTCACCCCCAGTGTTGGTAATGCCAGACTTACAGAAAGGATTTGACATTTATTGTGATGCATGTGGCCAAGGATTGGGATGTGTAATTAGGCAAGAAGGACATGTGATCGCCTATGCATCTCGTCAGTTGCGGAAACATGAATTGAACTACCCCACTCATGACTTATAACTGGCAGCAGTTGTGCATGCACTGAAGATTTGGAGACACTACATTATGGGAACTAAGTGTCAAGTGTACACGGATCATAAGAGTTTGAAGTATATATTCACTCAGAAGGACCTCAACCTTAGGCAACGCCGTTGATTGGAGCTCATTAAGGATTATGATTTGGAGATTCACTATCACCCGGGCAAGGCGAATTTGGTCGCAGATGCCTTGAGTCGGAAAGAACATGTCCACTCCGCTTTTGTTGTCCAGCTACCCGATGAATTAGCAAAAGATTTTGAGAGACTCAACCTAGGAATTGTTACTCACACTGAAGGAGTCACCATTGAATTGGAACCTACCTTGGAGCAAGAGATTCGTAAAGGTCAGGTTGGTGATGCTAAGATTCAAGAGATTAAGGATCTGACTACGGAAGGTCGAGTTCCAGAATTCACGGAGGATGAGCAAGGTACTATATGGTTCAAAGATCGGATATGTGTTCCAGAGATCGATAGCCTTCGTGAGACCATATTGAAAGAAGCTCATGATTCTGATTACTCTATCCACCCTGGTAGCACTAAGATGTATCAAGATTTGAAGCAAAAGTATTGGTGGTATGGACTAAAAAGAGATGTTGCTGCCCATGTGGCTAAGTGTGATGTGTGTCAAAGAGTCAAGGCCAAACATCAAAGACCCGCTGGACTATTGCACCCGCTTAAGATTCCCGAGTGGAAGTGGGAAGAGATTGGTATGGATTTCATTACTGGATTGCCTCGCACCCAGAAAGGATATGATGCTATATGGGTGATTGTGGATAGATTGACTAAAGTGGCTCACTTTATTCCTGTCAAGACTACTTATAAAGGTTCTCAGCTAGTAGAGTTAGATATGGCTCGGATTATGTCTCTACATGGTGTATCGAAGAAGGTCGTTTTGGAAGAGGATCACAGTTTACCCCCAGATTTTGGAAAAGTTTTCATGAGAATACAGATGCGAAGTTGAATTTTAGTTCAGCCTACCTCAGACTGATGGACTGATCGAAAGGACTAACCAAGTATTGGAAGATATGTTGAGAGCTTGTATCCTTCAGCATGGTAGTAGTTGGGACAAGAGTCTACCTTATGCTGAGTTCTCATATAATAATAATTGCCGGGCCAGTCTGAAGATGTTACCGTTTGAGACTCTGTTTGACAGGAAATGCAGGACTCCTCTATTTTGGACTAGACTAGAGGAAGACAGTTCTTTGGACCTAAACTTATTCAAAAGGCAAAAGCGCTACGCTGATAATAGAAGACCACTGAAGTTTGAGGAGGGTGATCATGTGTACCTCAAGGTGTCACCACTTCGTCGAATGAGTAGATTCAAAGTTAAGGGCAAATTGTCCCCTCGCTTTATTGGACCATTCAGAGTTTTTAGGCGAGTTGGAGAGATGGCCTATCAACTCGAGCTACCTGATAAACTATCTGATGTGCAGAATGTATTCCATGTGTCTCAACTAAAGAAGTGTCTTTGTGTCCCTGAGGAACAGTTACCAATGGATGAGCTCAGTGTTCAGGGTGATTTGACTTATACGGAGTACCCTATCAAGATTCTGGATACTTTGACTCAAGTTACAAGAAATAAGGTGATAAAGATGTGCAAAGTGCAATGGAGTCACCATGGTGAAGATGAAGCTACTTGGGAGAGAGAAGAAGAGCTTCGCATAGACTTCCCCCATCTTTTTCCTAGATCTTCTTAAATCTCGAGGACGTGATTCTTTCTAAGGGGGGTAGGATTTGTAATACTCACTTTGTAAGGAAGAATAAAAGGAGAAATTGTTTCCTTTATATATGTATGTGTACCTCTAGTTATCATTACATGTGACCACTCATGTAAAAAAAGAGTAAATCCTTAATAAGACAAATAAACTATCGCATCATATTGGATTCTTGGTTGTTTGTGCATTTAAAACAATGGTAAAATGGATAAAAAAATATATATTATAATGAGTAGAAGATTTAGATTAAACTCTAGATTTAAATTTGGGATTTAAATAGAAAAGAAGAAAGAAATAATATGAAACACCAAAATAACTCCATAAATAAATAAACTGACCCCACATTGAGGTATTCAAATTGAATGATTGATTTGAACACAAATCTTGTGGAGAAATATGAATTCAAGTTTTAGATTTGGAAATAAAAAGGGAAAACAAAAAAACAGAAAATAAAAAGGATAAAAGAAAAGGGAATGGCGTATTGGGCCCAATCCCACGTATTCGGCCCACCAGGAGATTACCCCACGTGGCCCTGGTTCCCACTCCCGCGCGCGTCATTGCACTGACAGGCAGAACCCGCTGCTCGGGGCACACTGTGGGCATACCTCTGCAAAGACGGACCCACCAACCAGCCAGCCCCGCGCGCGTAGCTCTTCCGTGACCACCACCGACACATGGACCCTGCTGGTCAGGGTCGTCCCTTCCTCGCGGCAATGCCATTACAACCACTTCGCGCGAGTCCGGGGGAATCGGAGGGTGGGATGCGGAGTTGGGCGATAAAGCGGGAGCCCCGTGCTCTCTCTCTCCCTCTCTCGTTGTCTCTCAGGCGTACACTAAAACTATTACCGCTGCTGCGAGGTGAGGAAGAGAAATAGAAAGAAACCTCGCCGCCATCGACGCCGCGGTCGATAATCTAGTACCGCGCGCCATTGGCGGAAGGCGGGGGTCGGGGACGGTCTTCCGGCCATCAGGGACCTAACCGGGCGGACCGCAGGCGGTGGGGTGTGAGATGGAACGACTAATCTCTCGCCGGTGTTCCCTGACTAAGGTTAGCGCCGCCTCGCCGTGACCTCCTGTATCGCCGCCATGAATTGAGGTAAGTTAGTCATCCGCGAATCTGCTAGGCTTCCCTGAGGATTTTTCACCCGTTAATTTAGAGTTTGGTGGTCGTCTGGGGCAATGGGCGAGCTCACCGCAGCTACGCCGCCGTGTGGTGCGCACGGCGCCGCCGTCTCTGGTCGGGGTTGGCGTAGGCGTCGTGAGGACCGTTGATCCCTCGCACAACGGCCAGGATTAGAACTATGTTTACCCTTTCGCGACTTTGTCTGGTGACAGTTAGATCGGGATCCTACGGCTACGATTGGGACCCAACATTCCAGCGCGGGCGTGGATTGGTAGCCGTTGATCTCGTGATCCACGGCTCGGGTGTGTAGGCGGGTTTGATCTAATCTCGGCCCTCAATGTTCGATCGGACGGCCCAGGGCTAGCGATACCCCTTCGCGATGGCCTTTTCACTAAAGAGCCCCCCGTCTTTAGTTTAAATAAACCCGCAGTCCACTTAGGGGAGTTCTGTGTCTGTGTAGAACTTATGGTTTAGCCCCTGTACTCTTCGCTATTTGATGCCCAATCCAGTAAGTATTGAAAATCAGGAATTAATATCAGAAATTATTTTTAATGCATAAATAAATGCTAGAAACTTGTTTAATTCATAGAAAATGCATATGAACTCCAAATTGATCCATTCCAGTTCCAAAACTTTTATAATATTATTGTCTAACCATTAGTGTCTCTGTTTTAACATGAAAGATGATTTAAAATTTATCTAGCACTTAATCTTGTATTAAGCACATAAAACATTAGAAAATCCATAACTTAAAATATATAACTCCAAATTTAATGATTCCAGTTCTGTGATCTTATTTTAATGTCTAGTTTATTACTGTATATTCTATTTGCATGTTTGATGTGATGTTAATTTATGCTATGTTATGTATGTATTGTGTTGATGCGAGTAGACGAGCAAGCTACAGTGGATTCTAAGGTTCAGCAAGTAGAGATTGCAGAGCAGGAGCTCGTGGAAGGCAAGTTGTGCCCTTGACCACTTTCTACCCAATAATGTTCTTTAATATCATTTATCCATGCATAGGTTAATTTTGATGGGATCCGATAGGTCATCCTAGATTGTTTATCTCATTACCTTGTTTACTCCTGAATCACCTGGGTAGTTTGCTATTGCTTTACATGGTTTTGGGATATTCATTTATTATATCTATGTTCTAGTTCTTTTTGTTATTCTATTTATGTTCATGTTATGATCATTAATGTTAATTGGAACATAGAGCTTAACTTGAGAAACACATGCCACCACAAGGGTTTAATGGGACGCCCTTGGCTGATTAACTAGGAAAGCTAGTGGAGGTCTACCTTACCCGAAAGGGGCAAGGGCAGTAGGGGAGTGGTCAGTGTAGGGAGGTCCTTGGGTTGATTTTGCTGCGATGGCGGTCAGGCAAGAACCCTGCACTGGAGCTTCCTATAAACTGTAGCGGGTAGTCTGAAGCTAGTGAAACTTTGTAAAGGCCTCGTAGTGGTACCCTGCCTCGCTTCCTTGGTAGAGGTGTATGGAGTCTGATCAACTCCGTGGCAAATGGGTAACACGACTTGTGGGTAAAGGGTACAACCTCTGCAGAGTGTAAAACTGGTATACTAGCCAAGCTCACGGTCATGAGCAGCTCAGGACTCTCTGATGTTTAAATTATGGAACTTAAATTCAATTTTGTCATTTGCATTGCATGGGTTTATTATTAATTTGTTCTATTACTTTATTTATTTTTTGATATTTACTTACACTTAGTAACTGCTAATAAAATTTGACCAACTACTTAAAAGCAATGCTCAGCTTTAGCCTTTATTTCATTGATCAGCCTTACACTTCATGAACTCCCACCTTTGGTGAGTTCATGCCACATTATTCCCCACAACTTGTTGAGCGATGAACATGTGTGAGCTCACCCTTGCTGTCTCACACCCCCCCACAGGATAAGAGCAGGTGGTTCAGGAGGAGCCACAAGGCGAGGAGTTTGATCTGATCTAGGTGGCGTTTCTCAGTTGACATTGGCGCCAACGATCCTTAGTTCGTTTTATATTTATTGTTTTATTTTGTAATAAGTCTTCCGCTATGTAATAAATACTCTGATGTTTTGTGACATTTATCTCTATACACTCTGTTATTATATATGTTGTCTTCTTGGCGCATGTATGAGATGCACCTGGCTTTGTTCCTTAAAGCCCGGGTTTTACAGAGCAGTGCTTGCAATATCACATGTACATAGTGAAGATTGGAGGACTGAAATTATATCTTCCCTCCAAGGCAACTGTCTTTCGGATGACGAAGTTTATAATAAAAGAATGGAAGCAAGGACAAGACCATATGTGATCATAAAAGGGGAGTTATATAAATATGGAGTCTGCTCTCCATTACTCAAGTGTTTATCCAGAACCGAAGGTCAAGAGCTGATGAAGGAAATACATGTAGGTTTATGTGGATCTCATATTGGGTCTAGGCCTTTGCTGGGGAAGGTTTTCAGACAAGGATTTTATTAGCCGAAGGCAGCTTCGGATGCAACAGATCTAGTTCAAAAATGTGAAAATTACCAAAGATGTGCAAAAGACCAGAAACAACCTTCGTCTCTAACCCAGTTAATACAGCCAACTTAGCCACTACAAAGGTGGGGTCTCGATTTGTTGGGCCCACTTCCACCAGCACAAGGAAATTTGAAATATGTCGGTGTAGCAGTGGAATATTTTTCCAAGTGGATCGAAGCAAAGCCCTTAGCCACAATAACTTCGGCCACAGTACAGAAATTCTTTTGGCAAAACATTGTTTGTCGCTTCGGCGTGCCAAAGGCAATAACTATGGACAATGGAACTCAATTTGATGCTGAAACGTTCAAAGATTTATGTGTCCGAATTGGTACAAAAATTCATTTTGCATCAGTAAGGCATCCAGAATCAAATGGGTTGGTAGAAAGAGCAAATGGAATTATAATGACAAGAATAATGAAGTTAATCTTCAACCAACCCAGAGGAAAGTGGCCAGATGAGTTGATCAAAGTGGTGTGGAGCCATAACACAACTGTATCAAGGTCAACAGGTTTTACACCAATCAAGCTCCTGTTCGGTGATGAAGCAATAACTCCAGAAGAAGCAAAGTCAGGATTGATAAGAACAACAGCTTCAGCGGAAGACGAAGCTAATTCTCAAATAACAAAAGACACTATAGAAGGGACCAGACTTCAGGCCATAGAACACATCAATAAGTATCAGGCCGAAACAATAAAATGGCGTAACAGGAAAGTCCGATTGAAAATTATCAATCCAGGTCATTTGGTGCTTCGGAGAGTAGCCAACCCAGATACAGTGGGCAAGTTACAACTGAAGTGGGAAGGTCCTTTCCTGGTGGTATCTTCGTCAAGACCCGGTTCTTACATATTGAAGGAAATGGACGGCAACGACATACCTAGATCTTGAATGCGGATGAGCTTCGACGGTACTACGTGTAATTGATGTAATCTTTTCCATTTTTCCTATGGCACCCTTTTCCTTTCAGGAGGGGAGAAAGGTTTTTAACGGGGCCATAGTTTGTAATTTTCATTCTTATTTAGCCCTACGCAATACAAGGGCCAAAATCCCCCAAAAGATGTAATATGTAAAATCATAGCCTGCACCATCGAGTGCAAAAGAAAACAGGGAGAAGCTCAAAAGACGTCCCTAAGGGGATGCAGAGCTGTAATCATCACAAAGGATGATGAAGCTGCAAAAAGTCGTTCCTAAGGGAGCGCAGCGTATGTTTCGAAGCTACAGAGTCATTCCTAACGGAGCACAGCGTAAGTTCCGAAGCTCAGAAGTCGTTCCTAAGGTAATGTAGAGCCAAATACCACCGAAATATAAGGTGAAGACGCTCCAAAGTCATTCCTAAGGGGATGCAGAGCTTAAATACCACCAAAATAGAAGGTGAAGAAGCTCCAAAGTCGTTCCTAATGGGATGTAGAGCTTAAAGACTTCAAAGTCGTTCCTAAGGGGATGCATAGTCTAGGTGCGGCTTTGTGTGTGTTTGGGACATTCATTTGCACATTACATTACATCATTCATTACATTCATACAGACATTCATTTAGACATTCATAGGATCATCATCATCATAACATGAAGCACGAACAAAAATACTCCAGCTTCGACGACAGTGCTTCGATGAACATGAACAAGCTTCGTTTCAAACATATACATTTTATGAAAGGACATGCTTCGTTGTGTACAAAAAGAAGGGAAGGTGTTTTTCGCCTTCGGCTCAAAAGATACAAGTTTCATCCACAGCAAAGCAATTTGTACATGGATGAAAAGGTAAAAATATATTACAAGGTATGGACAAATATACACAATATTGTTTAATTCTCAATTACAGTTTTTTGCAAAGATAATATAAATGTTCCTAAGCTCTATACAGGCAGGCCTAAAGAGAAGCTTCATCAGCCTTCGAAATGTGCTTTGGATTATCAACCTTCGGCACCACCATCCTGCAGACAAACAACGGTATAAGGTAAAAAGTAATTACAGGAGTCAAGGCAAGCAACAGGTATAAGTTCCATACTGGTTTAAGCAAGTTTCGGGCTTCGTCCCCAGCCAACTCTCGTCCACCCTTAGCCCAAATCTGAATTACGAATCTGTTTCCGATGCTTCGGGCTTCACTGGGAATATCAATTAAATCTGTTGGAGATAGACTGAAGGTTGGTCTATTTACCGTCTTCGCGTGCGTGCAACCAGCCTTCAAAAATGCGGTAGCTGTGCCGCGAGAAGCTAGCAAGGCACAGAAGTCACCATGCCCGGCTATCACTTCATCAAGTGCATCAACTTCATTTTCAATATGTTCGAAGGTATTTGGTATGTCTTCAGCCGAAGGGGTAATATCTTCAGAGTTGGCCCCAACCGAGCTGAAGACCTCTTTCAATTGTGGCACACAGCGGCTGCCAAAATTCAAGCACGTATCCCAAAGGTCTTTCAAAGATTTCTGTAGCTTCGTATTTTTGTCAGCTTCGGCTTTGTATTTTGCTTGCAGATCTTTCTTCTTTTGTTCGAAGTTCTTTGATTTTTCTTTCAAGGTTGCTTGACTTTGGAGAAGCTCCTCGCTTAATCTAGCATTTTCAGCTTGGATTTCTGCAAGCGAGCCCTTTGTTGCTTGAAGTAGGAAGTCTTGCTTCTCCAAAGAAGCTTCGTAATCTTTGATCTTATTTTCCAAGCCCTCGATTATGATTTCATTTTTCTTGTCTTCAAGGTCTTGTTGCATTCTTAGTGCCTTGCTTAGCAGCATACTCTGTAGAAATAAGCCGACATCAGAAAATTTTGCTTCATCACAAAAATAAAAGAAACCTAGCAAAAGGAATTTTACCTTGAAATTGGAGTAAAATAGACTGCCAACGATATGTTGTAGCCGGTAGCCGCTAATATCAGCTTCAATCTTCGGGAAACCGACACTCTTCGATAGAGTGCCGATTATCGTTGCCCCGGCGCGGTCGCAAATGCATCCTAAGGCTCCTTCGTCAATTCCACCAAAGAGCATAGCTCCTGGCTGGTAGCCACAGGACATCCCATATTCCTGTAGCTCCTTCTTTTCAGCCTCAGATAATTCTTGACCTACCAGGTTCTAACGGTCAAAGTCCTTTTCTTCCGATGCAGCATCATCAATCTTTTTCCCTTTGTCAAGCACTGTGGCCATGACCTTCTCTGCAGCCGCAGCTGTCTCTTCTGCAGCCATATCCGAGAGAATTTTATCAATCCCTGATAGTGTACTCTAAAGGTTGGCAGCTTCGACAGCAGCTGCAGCTTTGGCAGAGGTATCAGCTTTGGCAATGGCCTCGATGCTTGCAATAGGTGTTATTTTGGATGCCGAGGCCAGCGGCGGTGTCTGCTCGATGGCTTGCATGACATTAACAATTCTTCGTTTTTTCTGACCCTTAGTCTTCTCCTTTACAGCTGAGGGTTGATCCTTCTTTTGTAAAAGTCGTGTCAGTTCTGGTCTGAGAGGACTTAGCAGCTTGATGGGTAAAGATTCAGTCATTACCTTTAAAATCTCTGCTATTTCAGCAGCAGGCAGTGTTGAAGGAGTCTCCTCTGTTGCCTCAGTTATCTTCGGCTCTGGAGTTTCAGCCTTCCTCTTCTTCGAAACTGCCACCTTCGGTTCAGGAGCAGTTTTTGTTTTCTTTGAAGCCTTTTCATCCTCCATTACCATTCTAGCAGCTTTCCTACTAAAAATGCTGACAATTCTTTTTCTTTTTACCTCGGCACCTTTGTCAAGCCTTTCATAACCAAGATATTCAAATTTCAAGGCATCCATCACCCAGTTCAATCTTCATTTTGGCTGGGTGCCGAAGGCTGCAGTCATCAGTTGGTCTTCCTTTTTTGTATAATTTCCAAGTATTTCATTGCACATTATCTCGATCATGTCCAGCCAATCTTTGCATGGTTTTTTGAATTGTTTTTCAAATTTGAAGCGGTAAGCAAGTCGAACGAGTTCATGCTTCTTCTCCGCTTCCTTCTTCTTCGGCATTCCCCAGCCACTTGATGTAGGATATGTTCTGTTAGCAAATATTCTTACACTAAGTCTCTGGTACTGATCTGCTCAGCTACCACTCTAAATTCCACTTCGGCCAGCTGACAGGGTGACCCCAGTTGCATGTTGCATAAGGGCCGGGTCATTCCGAAACTCAAGCACAGAGGACTCATGACCATGGTCATCAGCTTCTCCCTGTTTTGCTCATCAGCCTTCATATAAAACCATTCGATTTTCCAGCCAGTTGGCCACTTTGTGCGATAGCTGAGGACTGGTGCCTTTGTATCCTTTCGATACGCAAAATTATAGCAACCAAAATTTTCATGAAGACCATCTGCCCTGGCCTTCGTCTGATAGTGCAACTCATGCACACGGCAGAAAGCTTCGGCATCTGGGCTCATCCCTTGGCTTCGAAGGGCCCAGATAAAGATGCTGAGCCTAACAATAGCATTAGGAGTCAGCTGATGAAGATATATTTTGAAGTTCTTTAGGACTTCCCCTATCATCTCATTCAGGGGAATTCACAGCCCTGCTCTAAAGAAGCTCTTGAAAACCACAACTTCATCCTTTTTCGGCTCTGGGGTAGTCTCTTCTCCAACAAATCGAACAAGTTTGCTTTCAGCTTCTCCAAAATAGCCCAGTTTCATCATCATAGGCATGTTATCTCCAGACACAGTAGATTTTTCAAAATCTAGATGACTAGGCTTCGTTGGGATCAGAATACTATAGTCTTCTTCACTCTCAACATCTTCACCCTCAATCATAGTCTGCTCAGCTTCGACATTAGAAGTTCCTTCATCAACTACAACAAGACCTGATCGTTTCATTACTTCTGAAATTGGTGCTGTTTCAGTGGCCTCGGTTTCTTCTCCCTCATGAGACACCCTTGTAGTTGATCGCACTCTGGCCATTTTGATGGATTTTTAGAGTTTGGCGAAGCTAACCCGTCTGACGAAGTTAACCTTAAACGATGAAGTGTTCGCTTGAAAGCGCAGTACAGAAAGCTTTGGCTATGGTTAAATTTTTTAACAACACAATAGTGCAATGGCAATGAATGTTGTGGTTACTCTTTACCAACGTGTATGTTTATATAGTGTTGCAGGTGGGAAGACGAACCGCCAGGTCACCTGCACTCGCTGAACGGTGGACCACTCGACGCTTGGAATATTATAATCGTTTCTCGACAACGAGCTCAGGGAAGGTGTTTTTCGGACCTTAGGCATTCTGAAGCCTTCGAGTTTTTCGCGGATCGAGCTCATTACAAAAACGATCTAGTACCGCGAAGGGGCTACTGTTGGGGGCCTTCTTCTCCGCCGAAGGTCCTCTAAGCAAAAAGACCTTCGGCAAGATGACATGCAAGCAGGCGTGACATGAAGATGTATGCCGAAGCTACAATTGAAAGAGCTTCGGCATGATGACACGCTTGAGACAAAGGGTGGCACCGACTTAAAGAGGAAAAGACCGCATAGTACCTGATAGTTTGTGTCATGGTTATGATTAGTTATCAAGGACATGAATGTAATTTTGTCCGGGCTGTGTCCCGTGCCTATAAATAGATGAACAGTACCCCCGTACTGTTCATGCTGACTTGTAATCGCTCGGACGTCACTCTTGGACTTTTACCTTCTGTCAAGTCGAAGGTACAAATGTAATTCGATATCATTAATGTTTGTTCATGATCATATAATGATAATATGAATAAAATGATGACTTGATATATATATTCATGCTTTTTCTATGTCCCTGTTTATATTCTTACATATTGAAATGATGAAGGCATGTCCTTCACAACCTTCGTCTGAAGATCATTATATCCTAAGGGAGATAATGCTTCGAAGGACGAAGGTCTTTAACCATTAACATTTATGTTGCCTTGTTCTTGATTCATAGCTTTTGAGAACAAGTGACCAACATTGGCGCCCACCTCCAGTGAACTCACTTCCACTGTTGTGACAATGGCTTCGTACAACAATCAAGCTATAGCACCTTCGGTTACAAAGCTGGTGCTCCCAATCACAGGCGGTTCAAGCTCAGAGCCAGCTAACAAGAAGCAGAAGAAGGAAGCACAGCTAAGAGTGCAGCATGTTGGGGTGCAAGGACCCTTCATCAGATCCAAGTGATCTCACATCCCAATCACCTTCTCCCAGGAGGATCTTCAGCTTAAAGACTATCCTCATAATGATGCCATGGTCATATCTTGTGTCATCAAGGGATTTCTGGATTTTAAAGACTATCCTAAGAGAGATAATGCTTCGAAGGACGAAGGTCTTTAACCATTAACATTTGTGTTGCCTTGTTCTTGATTCATAGATTTTGAGAACAAGTGACGAACAAACTCCATCCCTTATTGTGTCCATGTCCCTATCCTACACATATTGTTCTTCTCCTTGTCCTTCAGCAACCTTAGAGAGTAGTTATTGTAATACCCAAATTTGTAAATCATATGATAAGAGAATATTTTCTTTATCTATATGTGTGCACCATCTCTAGTTACCATCACATGTGAATAAACATCATCAAAAGGGGATTAAATAACCAATAACACCTAAATTAATATGTGCACCATGCTGAGTTTTATTTGATTGTGCATATGTGGATAGTAAAAATGAAGGTGCCATTAACAATATATTAATATATTAATGGACACATGGAATTTAAACTTTAAATTGGAAAGCAAAACTCTAAAGAAATGTGGAGAAGGGGGGAAAAGCATTAGTCATCACCAAATAAATTTCTTAAAAATATATCAATTCATCTCGGGTCATACTCAAGTGGGTTATTTAATTTGGAGACAAGTTTGCCACAGAATTTGAATTTAAATTCAAATTGGAGAACGAATTGAGAAAGGGAGAAAAGAAAATAAAATGAAAAATGAATAAAACGCCTGTATGGGCCTAGAATGCCACTTTTGGCCCATGGCCTCGACACCGAGCGCAGCCCACTGTCGGATTCGCGCGTCTGACCCGTGGGGCCTGCCTGGCAGCCGGCTTCTACGCACCTTGGCCATTCCCCGCGATCCTGCGCGGCTCCTTTCCTCCTTCGCGCGCGCTGTGGGTGACCGGTGGGTCCGGCTTACAGAGTCAGAGAAACGGGTCTTCCTCCCGTAGCTGGCGTCTGGTGTCGCGGACTCCGTGCGCTGAGGGTTCAACCGCAGCCGCGGAATCCTCGGCGTGCGACTCGGGAGTCCACGGCTCAGTATTTAAAAGCTAGGCGCGTCGTGCCCCTTCCTCCACTCGCGACCAATTCCTTGCTGCGGCAACAAAAGTGGCCATCAGTGAGCCGGGGAGTGCGGAGCGAGAGCATAGAAAAGAGAGAAATCACGAGGGAGAAGAAAGGTGCCGCCGCGGGGGAATTTTCTCAGCAGAGCCGCCATCCGCGTCTCGTGTGGTGTCCGTGACGTTCATCGGGCCTAGGGGAAGGTCCTCCGCAGCGTCGCGGGCGGAATTAACCTCTGCGACACCGGGAATTGCTCGCTGTAACTCGTCCTCCGCCACCGTCCGTTGCTAGAGCGCTGCGTGGTTCAACTGCCGGTAAGAAGTCCCTAATCGGGTTCCCCCATGTCTTTGCTACGTACTGCGCACCTCGAAACTAGGTTTGGAGCGGAGAGGCGGGAGAACGTTGCCGCCAGCCATGGTCTCCGTCGTCGGGCCTGTGTGCCGCCACGCGTCTGGTGGAGAAGGGGATGGTGGCCTGTGACTGGAGTTTGTGCTGTTGCCAGGGCCGTTAGATTCCTGGTGAACGACGCAGATTAGGCCCTCGCGTACCGATTCGCGTAATTAAATCTGGATCGTTGATGTAGTGGTGAACGGCTTAGATCGGATCAAGGGCGTGGACATCTCTCATCCGCTGATATCGGATCGGGTGGCCAGGGCTGGTTGCAACGTTATATGCGCGCACTGATGTAATCTGGTCCGTCGGGTTGTAATCAGATGGCTCACATGCCGCGATACCCCTTCGCGAGCTCGTTTTTCATAAGACACCCTAGCTTTAACTACAACCAACCCGCGCTCCACTCGCACTGTTTGTTGAGTCTAGGGAATTTTCTGCGCTTGCCCTTGATCTTTCCATAATTTGAGGCCCAGTCCAGAGGATTAGTGTTGGTGGCTTGTTCCCAAATGCTATAAATCAAGAACAAGACAACACGAAGATGTTAAGTATTAAATACCCTTCGTCCGCTGAAGCATTATCTCCTCGAGGGTTTAATGAACTTCGGACGAAGGATATAAACATAATATAACGAAGGTTACGAAGGAAAAGACCTTCGTTAAGTTGGTAAATGAGTAAACAGAATAAACATATATATATAAAGTGCGAAAGTAATAATACCAGCATTATCATCAATACATTTCCATTATTAAATTCATGAAAACGAATTACAAATGTACCTTCAGACTGATGTAAGGCAAAGGTACAAGTTGTGATGCAAAAAGACGTGTGCCCAGTCAGCGTGAACAGTACGAGAGTACTGTTCACCTATTTATAGGCACGGGACGCAGCCCGTGTAAAATTACATTGATGCCCTTTACATTTATCAATAACTCTATAGTAATCCTTCAAGGTCCAATTTGGCTTTTCATCTTTAAGTCGGTTCCTCTTTTCTGCCGTTATGCCGAAGCTTTTCTGCATATGGCTTCATGATCGTCTTATCCTTCGTCATGACCGCTTTTCATTCCAGCTTCGTCTTAAACATGCCCTTGTATATTCGCGACCTGACTCCGAAGGTGCCTGTTCACATTTTACACTTGGAAAACATTGTCAAACTGTGTTTTTGAGGACCTTCGAGAGCCGAAGGCCCCCAACAATTAGAAAATCAGAGAAATTAATTGGGAAATAGATTTTTAGTGCATATTTAATCTATCGAACTTGTTTAATTTGTAGAAAATGCATATGAACTCCAAATAGGTCCATTCCAGTTCCTAAATTTTTGTAATATTATTCTCTTGCAATTAGTGCCTCTGTTTTAGCATGAAAGACACATTAAACTTCATCTATTACTTAATCTTGTATTAAGTACATAAAACCTTTATAAATTCATATCTTGAAATCTATAACTCCAAATTTAATGAATCTAGTTCCTATGATCTCATTTTAATGTGTAGATTTTTATTGTATATTTTATTTATCTGTTTGATGTGATGTTAATTTATGCTATACTATGTATGTATTGTGTGATGCGAGTAGACGAGCAAGCCACTGTGGATTCTGAGGCTCAACAAGTAGAAGTAGCTGAGCAGGAGCTCATTGAAGGCAAGTTGTGCCCTTGATCACTTACTTTTTCCCAGCCATGTTCTTATTAATTATAATGATCTGCATAGGTTAATTTTGATGGGATCCAAAAGGTTACCCCAGTTTTGGTTATCTTTATACCTTGTTCACCATTGAAATATTTTTGGGTAGTACCTGCTATTGCTTTATATGGATTTGGGTATGGAGATACACTATTCATGATTACTTTTTATTATCTTTTATTATTACTGTTCATGTTAAGATCATTATTGTTAATGGGAACATGGAGCGACCACCCGGGAAAACAGTGCTACCACAAGGGTATAGTGGGACGCCCTTGGCTAATTAACTAGGAAAGCTAGTGGATGACTTCGTTACCCGAAAGGGGCAAGGGCAGTAGGGGAGTGGTCAGTGTAGGGAGGTCCTTGGGTTGATTTTGCTGCGATGGCGGTCTGGCGAGGGATTCCTGCACTGGAGCTTCCTATAAACTGTAGCGGGATTTCTGTAGCTAGTGGAACTTTGTAAAGGCCTCGTAGTGTTACCCTTACTCGCCTCCTTGGTAGAGGTGTATGGGATTGGCCATCTCTTGGCAGATGGGTAACATGACTTGTGGGTAAAGATGCGCAACCTCTGCAGAGTGTAAAACTGGTATATTAGCCATGCTCATGGTCATGAGCAGCTCGGACCCTCACATGATTAATTTATGGAACTTAAATTTAATTTGACATTTGCATCGCATTTGGGATTATTTTACTATTACTTTTCTTTATTATTATTAAGGTTTGGTATTTACTTACACTTAGTAATTGCTAATAAAATTTTGACCAACTTATAAAAGCAATGCTCAGCTTCAGCCCTTACTTTGTTGATCAGCCTTACACTTCACATGAACTCCCACCTTTGGTGAGTTCATGCACATTATTCCCCACGACTTGTTGAGCTATGAACATATGTGAGCTCACTCTTGCTGTCTCACACCCCCCCACAGGAGAAGAACAGGTGGTCGAAGAGGAGCCGCCTAACACTGAGGCATTCGACTTGATCTAGGTGGCGTCTCCCAGTCAGCTTTCTGGCGCCAAGGATAGATTTATCTATTATTTTGTAAGACTTCCGCTATGTAATAAATACTCTGATTATTGTGACATTTAACTCTATACACTCTGTGATTATATATGTTGTCTTCTTTGGTGCATGTATAAGATGCACCCGGCTTTGTTCCTTAAAACTGGGTGTGACAGTTATTCACTTTTCAAGAATGACCAATATTTAATTAAAGGAACGTATAGCAACGAGATGATAGTTGTTGTTTGCTTGTGTTGTTTGTCTTTGTGTGATGACTGATTTGCTTCTTTGTGATGAGTGTTGATGTGTTGTGGCCCTTGGTACGCAATGACATCAGTTTACTAGTAGAGTGACATAGAGTTAGGTAGCTGGGTGCTCTCCCTTTTCTCTCTTTAATCCATCTATGCTTACCTTTTCTATCTATACCCTTCCATCTTGCACTTGCCTGGTTGGCAACCTCCAACCTCTCTTAATCAGTCAAGATCAGAGTTGACAACGTCTTCATCAAGTGCATATCAACGCTCCTGTTAAGGGGATTACCCGCTAACCCCAATGAAGACAATGCGCTCAACATCAACCAACAAGATTGAAGTGGTGCAGCGAAAGCATGTGTGTGTCCTAACCCACAGGTCCAAGAGATCCTCAAGAATTATATCAATTGGTCTCGAGCATCTAAAGGTCAAATCAACCAATCCACGAGTTAAGCTAGCAGAGTCAAAGCGGAGTTAGAAGAAGTTATGAAAGACCATCGAACCATTCTCATTTTCTTGCTAGCCTCTCCTTGAATCTCGAGGGCGAGATTCTGTTAAGGGGGTTAGATTTGTAACACCCTGAATATGGGGGTATAAAATTTCTTTCCTAATATCCACCAAATTCAGGTGTGTTACTCTCTCTTTTCTTTTTTTTCTTCTCTTTTCCTAAAAATGGAGAATTATTTTGTTTTATATTGGTGTAAACCTAGTGGAATAAACCCTAACGTTGCATGGTGTTTCTAAGTGCAATAAGTGTTTGAAACATGTTAGTATATCCTATAGAAGCTCTCGATAGATTTTCATATTTTCGGAATATTTTTCTATTTTCCGAAAAACAAAATCTATTTATTTGAGGTACTTAAAATTATTTTTATAAACTCTAAGTATGTTTTTGAGTTCATTAGATGCCAAAACATTTATAAGAATTTTTCTAGAATTTTAGAAGCATCTATAATATTTTTAGCATAAAATATGGATTTCTAGGCTTTTCTGAATTTTATAGATGGTAAAATCCGAATTTTAACCGAATTTCCATCTCGTATAAACCCTAGATATATGTATACATGCCTGGCTTCTCGTCGAGCCCATTCTAGAGCATGAAATGGTTTCTCCCGATTCAATCCCTAGCTCTCGAAATTGCTCGCCGAAGTTCAGAGTGGTTCAACTCTGGCGACATCTCCGGCGAGCAATTAATCCCAATTCATGCTTCGTCTACGGAATCCGAGGGTACCGCAGCGTTCGTCTCGTCGAGGGCTTCAGCTGGGCGCGTCCGGTTCACCGATCGCACCTCCAAATCTCTGTCAATCAACAGTTTCCTTCTCGGCTCCTGCGAGGGTCTTCTTCCCCGATGAGAAACCTCCATTGTTGCACATAGGGTTTCTTCGTTTTCCCTTCCATGCAGGGCCCACTCTCCCTCCCCTCACCTTGCCTAGCGGCGGTGCCCCTCCTCCTTGTTTTCCCCCACCACGCAGCCCCTCCCCACGGCAACGGCGACCATGGCGGCTCGAGCCAGCTTCCATTGCCGCGTGCCCTACCTGCGCGCTGTCACACTCGGGTTTTAGGGGTCCAAAACCCGAGCGCGAAATAATCACCATGTGTGCTAGGCCTAAGTCTCACACATATGATGAATAGTGCTATAGAAACGAATGTCACATCTTTACTATATAATAGGAGTTCTGTATAAAATAAGTAAATAATTATATCATATGGAGACAACAATCCAACAACCCAAAGTTGACTGGGAGACGACGGTCTAGACCTCTCATGAACTCGTCACAACATCCTCCATGCGCCTCATCCTGCGGTACCTGTTCTTGACCTGTGGGGGTGTGAGACAGTAAGAGTGAGCTCACATACGTTCATCGCTCAACAAGTGCAAAACCCAAAATTCAATTTTGAGATTTATAATGATCTCTCCAAAAGATGCGAGTCGAAATGTCTCTAATAAAAAAATTGTCTATAAATTACATTTTTCTAAAGTAAATAAGTAGTAAAAATTAGTGTTTTTGTAAGTACAAAAGCGAGAGCTTGAAACTGAAAGTTAATTCAATAATAATAATAATAATAATAATAATAATAATAATAATAATAATAATAGAAAAATCTTCTATTTAAATTGAGTGGTATTCTTTTTTATTAAAGGTTATCTTTAAAAGCATTTATTTGAACAACTAGATAAATAAATAAAAGGAAACTTCGCATCTCATGCTGTGTCTTTGAATTATGCACCTAGATTTGATTTGAAAACATAAATTTGAATGCGAATTTAGGGCATTTTAGAAATATGAAAGAAATAGGAGAAAGAAAACAGAAAATAGAAAGAAAGAAAAAACTCATCCGTCCGGCCACTCTATTGCTGGCCATTGTTTTTTTTACTTCTCATGTGGCCTAGGAATGAATTTGCATCCCACCGCCCTAAGCACCCTCTCTGTCTTTCTTTTTTCTCTCCTGTGACACCATGCATCGGTCATGGGCTCCATCCGCTCGTGCCTTAAACAAATCAGCCCCCATGCGTATGCTATCACATGAAACTACTGGATCGTAACTACCTCAGGCCTTGTTCGTTTGTACCGGATTGGTGGGTCGGAATGATTCCTAACCAGATTGCTTCTTTAATTTATATAAATTTTGATTAGCTGGAACGATTCTGGGTGCAATCCGACACAAATGAACAAGGCCTCAGCCGAAACAGACTCAACTGGGTTCTGTTGTTCGGTTATGCAGATGCGATCCCTCCACTTCTTCCAATCGAATTCCGTGAGTCTGTAAATAAAAGCTGAGCGCAACAATGTCCCGACCCATCAACCCTCCAATTCCCTCTACGCCAGGTTTTGCGAGCAGCTACCGTCGTCGAGAGAGGGACATCATATCGCCGACGTAGACTTTATGCCCCACTGTCGTTTGCTGCAGCATGGGGAGGATGTATGTGGCTTTCCCGCATGAGAAGATTCAGCCTGAGCACTGGAACTACTCGCCGGATCATGAGCTCCGCCGTGTACCAGCACCACGTCATGGCCAGTGTGGCGGAACCGCCCGTATTATTCAAACTTAAGTGCCTAAGTCTCACCTTAAAGGCTAGACTACACTTAAATAGGAATAACACGTCAGTCCCTCGGATCTAGTCCGACGAGGCCACTAACAGGATCAAGTACCACGTACTCACTCGATGGTGAGGCACAGAGCAAATGTAATAAAGCATAAAACCATACGTTAAGGAGTATTAAATTTATTACAACATCATAAGAGTTTTTAGCAAAAGAAGCGATCATTGTTTGTTGGGGGCCTTCGTCCTCCGAAGGTCCTCAAAAACATGATTTGACAATGTTTTCCGAGTGAATTATATGAACAGGTATCTTCGTACTTAGAATTATGAACATGGAGTACGGTCAGGACGAAGCCTAAGCCAGACGAAGGGGGATTGAGATGAAGGACGGGCTGATTACCAAGCTGTACGAAGGATGGTACACAGCCGAAGCTGTGCGCAGGAAAGCTTCGTCGCGATAGCAGAAAAGGGAACCGACTTAAAGATGAAAAGACTACTTAGGCCTTGATAGATTCCCATAAGTCATTAACAAATGTAATGGGCATGAATGTAATTTTACATGGGCTGCGTCCCACGTCTATAAATAGATGAACAGTACTCACGCTGACTTGGCATTTGCTTTCGCGTCATCCTTGTACTTTCGTCTTTCTGCAATCCGAAGGTACACTTGTAATCTAAAATCATTTCTATTGTTATGCAATAATAAAATAGAAATGATATTATGAAATTTAAATGTTTATATTACTTTTTATGCCGCGCGTAAGTCTTTCGTCATAGTTTATTGTGCTTACGAAGATATATTATTTGTAACCTTCGTCCGGAGCACATTATATCCCGAAGGGAAATAATGTTTCAAAGGACGAAGGACCTTATCATTTAACACATTTTATGTTGCCTTGTTCTTAATCCGAAGCATTTGAGAACAAGTCACCAACATTGGCGCCCACCTCCGGTGAACTCACTCCCACTTTTGAGTTTTTTGAACACCTTCGGAAGTCAAAGACCCTCGCTATGGCGCCGAAGAAAGCTTCAGCGACTGGGGCTGCAGCCTTGCAACCGCTGGACCCCAACCAGGAGACTGTCTCTCTTCGGGAGGCCCGAAGCCAGAAGAGGAAGGCCGTCAGCCCGACGCTTCAGGAGGATGAGCTAGACCAAGAGATCAGGGATATGGAGATGCTTCATCAACAGGTGCAGAGGAAGAAGGAGAAGATGGCCAGGCTAGCTGAGCTGCAAAGGCAGATAGACGAAGCTTCTGAAGAAGTTCGCCATCTTACTCATGATGAGCAGAACAGAAGGCCTCAACAAAAAGACCTCCATCAGGAGGGCTTCTTCAACGAAGATGACTGGTATGACAATTTCCATCATGGAAATTTTGTTTTCGATGATGCTTCTCCCCTGTCCGCTGAGCTGCAGGCTACACCTTGGCCTCCGTCCTACAAGCCGCCCCAGCTTCCCATGTTCGATGGCCATTCAGACCCGAAGCAGTTTTTGATGAGCTACGAAGCAACAGTATCTTCGTATGGTGGCAATGCTGCGGTCATGGCAAAGTCTTTTGTTATGGCTGTCAGGAGTGTTGCTCAGACCTGGTATTCCTCCCTTCGACCAGGAACGATCACTTCATGGCAGAAGCTGAAGGACATGTTGTTAACCAGCTTTCAAGGGTTTCAGACGAAGCCGGTCACTGCTCAAGCCTTGTTCTAGTGCACTCAGGATCATGAAGAATACCTTCAGGCGTATGTCAGAAGGTTCTTGCGTTTGAGGGCGCAGGCACCAACGGTGCCCAATGAAATTGTCATCGAAGCCATGATCAAGGGGCTTCGTCCTGGACCTTCAGCTCAATACTTTGCTAGGAAGCCTCCTCAGACTTTGGAGAAACTGCTCCAGAAGATGGACGAGTACATTCGTGCTGACAATGATTTTCGCCAAAGAAGGGAGGAGGCTTTCAGATTTTCTGAAATGACCAGGGGCTTCGGAGGAAGATTCTATCCGAGGCATGTCAGGTCCATCCACAACTCTACTCAAAATGATGATAAGGGGAGTCAGCAGAACAGGCCGCAGTGCTCCTCACAGGCTTCGGGGCAACAGCAAAACTTCTTCCGGCCACCAGCTCCAAGAGGCAGAGGCGCCAGGGGCTTCGGCGGAAGATTTGGAGATCAGCCAAGGAGAGTATTTTGCTTGTTCTGTGGTGAAAACAAGGGCCATACCACCAGGATGTGCCATGTTACTATCCAGAAGCAAAAGGAGATAGCCGAAGCTGCAGCGCAACAGGTTCAGCCGAAGCAGGTCATGCATACTGCTTCGTACCATCAGCCTTACATCCCAGAATACGTGGGCAACCACCCTGCAGTTTCTGTAGCTTCGGCGAGTCAACCTCAAGCTTCATGGCAGCAGCCCCCGCCTCCACCACCGCTGCAACAAGGCCAACAGCCGGAAGGGAGCCAATATGTTCCACACCAAAGGGATCTCAGAGAACAATCTGAAGCTCGCACAGTCAATAGCACTGTGCCAGAGTCGAAGCACATTTATTGACAAATATCCTACCTTGATAGCAGTCTTTTCCATTTAGTTCTATTTTCTGTGTAATAAAGAACATTTCAGTTTTCATGTAATAGTTTCATTGTTGGTCACAAGGAAAACTTATTTTCTCCACAGGCTTAAGTTGCTGAAGCTTAAAAATTTGCGATAACAAGGAGGACCTTCGAATTATTAAAAATCCTTCGAAGCAACAAAAAGTCGTTCTAAGGAACGCAGAGTAAGTTGCTGAAGTCACAAAAAGCCGTTCCAAAGGGAGCGCAGTGTAAGTTTTCTGCTCCAAAGTCGTTCCTAAGGGAATGCAGAGCATACAGCGAAAAGTCAACGCTGATACCGCCTAAGTAAAAGGCGAAGAAGCTCCAAAGACGTTCCTAAGGGAATGCAGAGCTTACAGCGAAAAGTCAACGCTGATGCCGCCTAAGTAAAAGGCGAAGAAGCTCCAAAGACGTTCCTAAGGGAATGCAGAGCTTACAGCGAAAAGTCAGCGCTGATACAGAGATATTTTGTGTTTTACGGGGATATGTGTGTATCTTCGGAACAAATGACATCTACATAACATAGCATCATCACATCATTTTGCATAGCATAAGCATCATACATCATGTTGCACATAGCAAAAGAAGGGGACGCAGTATCAACCTTCGAAAGGACGCTTTGAAAAAGTGAAAATCGTGCAAAGTCACGAGGGAATACAATGCTGATCTTCGGAATACAGTTTCGGAGAATATTTTCACGAAGCGTGGACGTGCTTCATCAGAGTAATATTGAAATTGTACAGCTTCGGAGAATATTTTCACGAAGCGTGGAAGTGCTTCATCAGAATAGTATTAAAGGAGAATGTTTTCTTTACGAAGCATGAAAAGAAGGGAAGGTGTTTTTTCGCCGAAGGCTCAAAAACAGTACGTATGTAAAGTTTCATGCATCGTAAAGAGTTGAATAATGAAAAGAAACTTGAATATTACATTCAAATGTACAAAATATTACATAGATCACATTTCAAATGTTTTTTCTAATAACATCTAGTCTTCTCTTAGTACTACTTCGGCAGCCTCATTTAGAAGTTGTTCAACAACTTTATCCATGATAGCTTCGGCCATTTGCTTAATTTCGTCATCCCCTTTCGTGTGAGGGTCTGCAGTCGATCCAGCAGGTTCTGAGGGAAGAGAATATGTCTACATTACTATCACAGACCACGAACAAAGTTTGAAATTAAAAATTACAACACAATAAGAGCGACTAATTAAATACCTATCTGCCCTTCGGGCTCTATACTTTTTTCGGCAACTTCTGTCACTTTCCTAGCATCATGGATGCCTTTTTCACTCTTTTGAATAATTTCTTGCGCCATTTCTCGGCCGCCGTTGTTCCAGATATCAGTAAAGAATTTTCCGCCAACCATGCTTGCTTCGGCCGAGGGGTCTTTGATGTCTTCAGAGGACAAGGCAGCTTCGGACTGAGCTAAGGATTTTACATGCTCGCAACCTTTCCTCTCTAAAACGGTACCAACTCCTCTGGCGCCCGAGAAAGCGCAGATGTCACCGCGGCTACTCAGGATTTCCTCAAAGGCCTCTGCTTCGTGGCTGATCCATTCCAATGGACCTTCGGGATTGCCTCTTGAGAAATTCTCTTCACTAGAAAATGCGCCAACGCTGGCGAAGCTGGATTTTATCTTTTTGACGCATTCTACAGATTTAACATAGCATTTCCTCTGGGATGCACGAAGCTCCTTAACACTTAACTCTAAATGATTGACCAACTGATCACTAAGCTCTCGTTTTGTTTCTTCAAGCACACGTTCCTCTTTAGCTCTAGCTAGCTGTTTCTGAAGATCTTTAATCTCACGTTTTTGGGCTTCGGCCTGGACCTTTGAGGCAGCTTCGTCCTTTTTTACCTTGTCTACCAATGTAAGCAGAATTTTATCCTTTTCCAGAGCTTCGTTTCTCAGTTTAATAACTTCTGACCGTAGGTTGTTGAACGCAATTTCATAGCTCTCATCTTCGGCACTCTTTTGTGCTCTTAATGCGTTGCTTAGGATTAAACCCTATATGTAAAAAAGTTGGTATAAGAATAAAAGAATGAGTTACGAATTAAAAAATTTTCAAACGCCTAATTCCCATACCTTTAGGGTATTGTACGCAAGACTGTCCGCGAGATCCTCCTTCGTCATAGCACATAATCCAGCTTCGAGTTTCGGGAACCCCATACTTCTAGCCATCTCCCGGCAAACAGATAATTCTTTGTTATCAGGAAGGCAGTATAGGAAGTCATCTTCATTTGTCCCATTGAACACTACTGCCCCCTTTGGATATTTTAACTCTCTGGCATAGTAATTGGCTTCATAAGTCTCTTCTTCAGATAATTTCTTCCCCGAAGCATGTCGCACGATGTAATCGCGTATGTTGGAAGGGGCTTCGGGGGCGGCAGTGTCAATTTCTTCAACCAAAGCTGGTTCTGATATTTTTATTTTTTCGGTTTCCAAAGATTGTTCCTTGGTGGGCTCTAAAGGCCCAGCTTCAGCTTCAAGATGTTGCTTCGAAGCTTCAGTAGACGCTTCAGCAAGTTCAACAGTCTTCTTTGGAGTTGTGCTTGAAGACTTAATTGTCTCCAAGACATCTAGCACGTTCACCATTCTTTTTCTTTTTGGGGTCACCGATGGGCCCTTTTGATTTTTTATTGTTTCAACATTCGCTGAAGGACTTAAGATTTCCAATATTTTTTGTCCTTCAATCCTCGGTTTTTCTGCCTTCTCCGCTGAAGGCGCTTCAGTTCTTTCTTCTATCTTCGGCGCTGGAGCTGGTTCTGTAGTTTCAGAGGTCAGAGAGACTTCACCAATAAATTCAGGCACTGTGGCCGGCTCAATAAAACGCGCCCGGTGGGTGAGCACCTTCATCTTTTTTCTTTGCGGCGCTGGCTCGCTAGAGGCACTTGTAGCAACTTCTGTTGCAGGAGAAGTATTTTTTCTTTTACGGCCCAGCACCGGATAATGATAGTCAGGGTAGACAAACCCGATTGCATCAAATACCCGGTTGAGCCTCTTCTTCTTTCGGCCTCCGAAGGTTGCCGATAATGCAGTATTCTCGGCTTTCGAGTATGCCCCGAGCAGTTCGTCACTTAATGTTTCAATGCTTTTTAACCAGTCGTCATCAGGTTCAACAAATTTATCCCCGTATTTGAATGAGTATTTTAGTCTGACTAGTCCACCTTCGTCAGACTCTTTGATGGTCTCCTTCGGCATTTCCCACTTTCCTGCAAGTGGCCATACCCTGAAGGCAATATGCTCTTGGACCAGATCCCTTGTCCCAATAAAAGAGCAGACTACGCCGAAGGCTCTTTGGCATTCTTCGGCCGCTTCATCCATTTCAACCTTCGGCTTTCGTAGTCCGAAGCGTTGCCAAATGGGGCGCATAATGATACTCTTAACATCTTCCTGCGCTGTCAAGTCATTCTTTACATAGAACCATTCTGACATCCAGGTGCCGGGCCACCTCTTCCGAAAGGTTGGCACAGGGCAGCTTGACCCGGCGCGGGCACCGAAGCTGTAACAACCGAAGTTGTTGTGATATTGTTCCTTCCCCCAGGGCTTCGTCTCATATAACAACTCATGAATGTTGCAAAAGCTTTTAGCATTTGGTTCTAAACCTTGGCTTCTTACAGCCCAGACAAAGATCCCCATTCTAATGATAGCTTCGGGAGTAATTTGATGAAGATAGATTTGAAATGTCTTCAGGACTTCGACAACAAAGCTGCTTAGGGGGAATCGAAGCCCAGCCTTGAGAAAGCTTCGGAAGATTACGACTTCATCTCCTTCGGGGGTGGGGGAAGTTTTCTCTCCAGCATCAGCCCTCACAATAGATATATCTTGAAAATATCTCCCCCTCATATTGTCAATATGACTCTGCTTAATAGTGGTTTTCCCGAAAACCGTGTGACTTGGCCGCCATGGTCGATCTTCGGACTCTCCCCCACAGCTTTCTGCATCATAACTGTCGCTGTCACCAGTATCTTCAGACAAACCTTCCAGAATCTCCTTGGTGATTTTTTTCATATTGGTCTCCGCCATCGCTATAAGGAACCCCAAGTTCTTCTCTTCGTCGAGACTCAGCTTCATCTCAGCAGTGACCTTCTTATCTTCAGACATCTTCGGAAACACTAAAAAACTGTTTTCAAGGCCGAAGCTTCAAAACCAAAAGAGCAGCAAATCTTAGTGCGCAAGAGCTAAAAATTTAGTAAGCGGGAGCAGATGGCAAGAAAGCGTACCAAACAAATTGTGGCGGGCCTCTATTTATACACTCCATATAACGGAAACTGTGTGGTCCCGCGTGTCAGTGTCTTTTGCTATTCTAGCAAAGGGAAGGTGTTTTTTCGGACCTTCGGCTTAAGGCCTCCATCCATATCGCAATCTGAATTTATCATTAACAAATTAATATTGCGAGGGGCTACTGTTGGGGGCCTTCGTCCTCCGAAGGTCCTCAAAAACATGATTTGACAATGTTTTCCGAGTGAATTATATGAACAGGTATCTTCGGACTCAGAATTATGAACATGGAGTACGGTCAGGACGAAGCCTAAGCCAGACGAAGGGGGATTGAGATGAAGGACGGGCTGATTACCAAGCTGTACGAAGGATGGTGCACAGCCGAAGCTGTGCGCAGGAAAGCTTCGTCGCGATAGCAGAAAGGGGAACCGACTTAAAGATGAAAAGACTACTTAGGCCTTGATAGATTCCCATAAGTCATTAACAAATGTAATGGGCATGAATGTAATTTTACATGGGCTGCGTCCCACGTCTATAAATAGATGAACAGTACTCCCGTACTGTTCACGCTGACTTGGCATTTGCTTTCGCGTCATCCTTGTACTTTCGTCTTTCTGCAATCCGAAGGTACACTTGTAATCTAAAATCATTTCTATTGTTATGCAATAATAAAATAGAAATGATATTATGAAATTTAAATGTTTATATTACTTTTTATGCCGCGCGTAAGTCTTTCGTCATAGTTTATTGTGCTTACGAAGATATATTATTTGTAACCTTCGTCCGGAGCACATTATATCCCGAAGGGAAATAATGTTTCAAAGGACGAAGGACCTTATCATTTAACACTTTTTATGTTGCCTTGTTCTTAATCCGAAGCATTTGAGAACAAGTCACCAACATTGTTCAGAATGCAGCGGAATAAAACTAACGATAAATAAATGGAAGGATGGGGAAGCCTGTCCCATCACTCCTCATGCTCCTACTCAACCGAGGTAGGGTCCCACTCGACTGTCCAGCCCGGTGGCAAGATGGACGGCCAAGTCACTCCAGCAACCATGTCCTCCAGAGAACCTGTAAAATTATGCCACAAGCAAAGCTGAGTATACTAATACTCAGCTAGACTTACCCGGTGTGAGGAGTCTACTCCTCTACCTCTAGACATGCAGCTGTTTGGCCGAGAAGTTTGCTTGCCGAAAGCACTAGCTGAGTCTAAAAATCAAGTTTTTTCTTTTTCAAGTTTTAGTGTGACTCTCTTAAGACTAAATGTGTACCTATCTAATCATTCATGGTATCATGCATTTAGCAATCAACAACTTTTGCCAAGTCAACACATTTCCACTTGTTACTCATTGTAGCAGCATGGATCAAGCAGTCTCATTAGCTGCGAGAAGCAGACGATTTGAATCGAGTTTTTAAACCCTGCAAGGTAAACCTAAACACACGACGTGGCGAGGCACTCTGTCTCCACACACACCAACCGTCCCCATCGATTCCCCATCAGCAGAGAGGGGCTCACCGCCTTGGCTTACAATGCCTCACTGACCCCGACTGCCGTCGTGCAGTGATCGCACTTGTAACCACCATAACCGGAATGGGAGACCAAGTCTCAGGTCGCGTGAGGAGGGCAATCTGCTGCCAGGTTCACTCAGGTACTAGGCTTACCGATTTACCATATTTCTCGGCATATGCTTAGTACGTTCAAACGCTTGACACACGGTACCACACCTTAATCCTTATTCCGATTTCTGTCTTGTAGACAACCAATCCCTATGGATTGTTGTCCACAGACCAACATCATTACGACGATATGAAAATGGATACAACCAATTCCTCACCTTGCGCGAGTGCTAGAAAAATCACTCAACTTCTACCGAAATCCCTAATTAGTAAAGCAGCTACTCAACCTAGCATACTAGTATCCATCTCAAAAGGAAATCCTTAGTTAATGCAACTAGGGTTTCAGGCAACTCCTACACTTAAATGCACAATACAAGCCTACAATCATTAAGTGCAGTAAAATAATATATAGAACTGGTTATGCATAAAACCGGGGCTTGCCTTCCAAAGCTGGGGCAGGCAGATCCTCGAGGGCAGTCTCTGGTGCTAGATCCGGGGCTACCTTCTGAGCAACTCCTTACTCCGGCACGAGGATGTATTCCCCGTCGGCGAGATTATAGTCTATCGAATGCAATGCATGAGATATGTGCATAAATATGACATGAACATTTGTAAGGGTTATGCATAGTGAAACAGTATTAAGTTTAGTGTTTCTCTAGGGTTTCTTTTTGGATATACTTAAGGGCTTTGTATTTTCATCTATTTCTCCCCAAAGTTTCCCTTTTCTTTCTATTGCTTCTTATTAAGCATTTTTGAACCATCAGGGTTAGTTAACATTTTCCAAAAATGTTATAAAAATTACAGTGGTAAATATTGACATTTGTGGTTTCTCCTAAAAATTTGAGGTGGAGATTAATTCAGATACTACTTGTGCAAAATTAACAAAAACAAGTGTAAAAGGACATTTTACACTATAGCTATGAATTAAGTGAGGTTTCTGTACCAATTTCTATTTTTGTCCAGATTCATAGGTGATATTAGGCCTCTGTGTTAAAAATCACAGAAAAAGACCTACTGGATATTTAGTTGTGATTTTCTAAATTTTAATGCCAAAAAGGTACTTATAACTAACTTGTTATTTGAAAAATATCAAACAATAGAACTCATATTTTTCCCATATTCATAACAACAAAATATTAGTTATCCCAAGGTTTGGGGTGTTTTCTCCTCAGGATTATTTTTCTAAGATTTTGCTAAGTTCTCATTATTTGCATAAAATAAAAGGTATCTCATTTCTTTTCTACTAAACAAAGGTCTAATAAAATTTTGCAGTGAACTATATTAATTAAGTGAGCTAACAAAAATGTGGTTGCTCCCTGGTTCTTATTTTTAACTCCTTTTTCTATTTTCTTTGACTTTGAGCTAAAATGATTTTAAATGGTAAAACCTACCTTAATTTGGTGTACTGAGCGGTTTACTATTTTTAAACAAATTAAGGAGTGATTAAGTACTTCTCTGATTTTTCTTAACCTCAGTTTAACAGTGTAACTATTTTTCCCTCTTTTATTTAGCTTTTGGCCAGAACACTATTTAATTCAAAACTCTGAATTCTTTTGCAACACTTAGGGGGTTTTGTATTTTTTCTAAGTAGTTTACTTTATTTAGAATCTGGCAAAATTGATTTGACTAAATTTGGTTGAATAAAACTGAAGTTATGAATTTTACAAGCTCTGTTTGTATTTAAATTAGAAATGTTAAAAAGGTTTTCTGGAAAATCAGTTTACACCGAGGACCCTGGGTTTTTCCTAAACCAATCTTTTAACTTATACCCTTGCGCAACTGTTCACCTGAGTCGCTGACAATTAAAAAACCCCCTGACTTCTATTCTTTCTTCCCTGAGGTCCCTCCCCCCTTTTGAACAGTACCCGCGAAAGGAAAAATGGCGGCGCGGCTTACCGACGGCAAGGGAGGTCCGGCGAAGGGTGGGGTTGGCTTCGGGAGGTCCTTGCGGTCACGGCGAGGTACGGCTCGACGACGGTGATGGCCAGAATCGGCCGGTCCACGTGCGTAGGCGGGCGAGCTCGTCGGCGACGAGTGCTCCGGCCTATCCACGGTGATACAGGTCAATCCAAGGGCACGGGGAGCTTCACAGGGTGCCAATGAGTCGACCCGTGCAAGGAATCGAAGAATAACTAACCGTGGAGCCCGGTCTACGTTTGCCGGCGGTCGGGTGAAGAATGGTGACCTTGATCCGACGTCTCCGGCGAGGCAGAGCTCGATTCCTCGCTTTGAGAGCTTCACCGAGGCACGTAGAGTCTCTTCCGAGGGTTGGACGGGGCTGGGAATGGCTCTGCTGGCCGGTCTACGGTGGCGGGGGATCGGGCGGCCGCTGGCACGCCGTGTGCAGGGCAAACTCCGGCGATCTCGTGCTCCGGTGAGGTCGAGAGCGCAAGGGGGCGTACGGCTGAAGCCTTGGCTGGCTTTATAGGCGCGGGCGCGGGCAGGGACACGGGCGTGGCTTGGCGCGGTGTGGGGCGCGCGGGGTTGAGCGCTGGGCGTGCTTTGGCGCGTCCAGGGCGCGTCGAACACGTGGAGGTGTTCTTCTGCCCATGTTCAAAAGCTCGCCGAGATCGCAAACGTGCGAATCTTGGCAAAAATCCGGCGCAGGCCTCCTCTTGGCACCTAGGGCCGTCTCTTCTATGTGAGTTCCAATGGCAGATATGCCCTAGGTAGGGAGATTTGCGGACTCCAAATCTGGCTTGTCTCACTGTCCACTCCACGACAAAAGTGATGCCAACTCATGTCAAACAAATTTGACTCGAGTTCAAACTTTTCCAGTGGGTGCCTTAGGTGGTTTGGCACCTTTTTGGTATTCAGACCAAGTGGTTTCGGCGCCATTTACTAAGTGAACACGTTTGATCTTTAGATTAGGGTTAAATTTTGACTTAGAAAAGATTAGAGAGCTCTAGTGTGCTCTCTACTTAAGGGGTGGTTTTGGGGTCTTTGAGGGCCCTTTTTTGCAATGTTTCCCCTCTGCATTTTGTGGATTAAAATGTTACTTAAACTTTGGTTAAGGGTTAACTCATGATTTGCACATTTGTTTAACCTTTCCTTTAAACCAGAGTTTTGGGAGTTAAGGGCTCAAGAAGGATCTAGGGTTCAATGCTCTCTTGCCCAAGGTGATAATTGCATAAGTGCTTGGGTAATGCTTTTGTCATTAACATTCTTAGTTAATCCAAGGGTTTCCAAGGTTTTTGGGCTCCCTCTCCTCCACTTAACACATGTGATAACAAGTCAGGGGTACAAGTAGGGCCTTGGTAACACCTGGGGTGTTACAACCCTCCCCCCTTAAAGGAATCTCGTCCTGAGATTTTGGGTAGGGATCCTCTGTGGGGTACCAAGAAGGTGTGCTGGTGTGTTGCATTTTTTTCCTTTAGCCAAGTTTCTCTAGTTAACTGCTCTTCGAATGTCATTCTCTTTGCAACTTCAGAAGGGAGTCCTTTTAAAGTTATTTTCAAAGCTTACTATACCTTTAACATCTAAGTTTTTCTTATATTTAGATCCAAAGGGTAGGTGGGGGTCGGGTATTTGGATTACGTACCGACTCCTTTGGGCAGAAAGTCGGGGAAGCGAGAACGTAGAAAATCCTCAGTCTCCCACGTAGCCTCTTCTACTGAATGGTGACTCCACTGAACCTTATACACCCTGATCGATCTTGCCCGCGTTGATCTCTCCTTTTGATCCAATACCTTGATGGGGTGCCCCTGATAGGACAAGTCTGGTTCTATTTCCAATTCTGGTTCAGGTAGTACTTCTATGGGTAAGCAGACACACTTTCGTAGCTGAGATACGTGGAACACATCATGAACTGCTGACATATGGGGTGGCAACTTCAATTGATATGCTACAGGTCCACAAGTTTCTATGATCTCATAGGGCCCAATGTAGCGAGGAGCTAACTTGCCCTTGAATCCAAACCTTTGAACACCTTTGGTGGGTGACACCTTAAGATAAACATGATCCCACTTCAAACTGTAGATTGGGATAAAAATCTTGGAATTAATTTTATTAAATACTACTTGATTTTAGGAATCTAGCAAAATTGGTCTCATGATTTTACCAATTTTCTACTATTTCCTATGAATTTCCCAAGCTGATAGTAAAAAGAAAAGAAGAAATAATGAATAGTAACAGACCATATGTGGCCCGAGTTAGCCCGCGAACAGGGAAAACACGCGCGTGCCCATGCCCGCGTTGTTCAGTTTGTGTCGAGGCACCTACGGTTTCAAACAATCGTGAAGCGCCCGCTCGTATTGTTCTAATGTGTCACTGACATTTTCACTTAAACCCTTCCCTTATTTCTCCTCTACGCGACCAGGTTTCTGACCGCGGACGATGGCACAACTGCTCCGACGAACTTGCGCAGTTCACCACACCCCATAATTCGAGCTCAAAGTTGCTCTCGCACCAAATTCAACTCTTGGCGCAACTCTAAGGATAAAAAATCGGGCATGACCTCCATCCCAGAGCTCAGCCCATGAGCACCTGCGGACCCGAAACCTTTACGGACCCGTTCCTAGTGATACAACATGGTAGCGTTCAAATTGGGAGTACGATAAGCTTCAATAACTCACCAGGACTCAAGGACAATGGCTAGAAAGACGAGCGGAAGGACAAAGCATTGGGTCGACGAGGGGAGTGTCCGTGACGGTGTCCCACGGTGGCGACACGGCGTTCCAGGGATCCTGCTACGGTAGAGTTCAACCGGGCGGCTTGATGAGCATCGCGAGACATAAGAGAACTCAAAACACTCAAGCTCGACCGTAGTTACCTCAGAGAGCTCTAGCCACAGCGAAATATCTCGCGGCGGCGCGGATGACCGATTTGGGGGATTTTCGAATTCTCATAATATCTGAAGAGATGGGCTTCGCTCCGATACCAGCTGTGACGGAACCTCCCAAGTCATTAGGCCCACCTACAGTTGTCCTTGTCCAACGGACCTTGGAAACCCCTATAGATGCACATAATTACTCGACAAGTTCGGTATATGTATCCTTTTCCTCGCCCAAGAGCGTTTCACCCGTCATGTAGATATTACAACACATCGGAGGAACGAATAAGCGGAAGTGAATTACAATAACTTAATTTACATTCCTCAAAATATAGAAAGAGTATTATAGTTATTACAAAACTAGGGGTATATGAGTGCATAAGTATTATTATTACAGACTTGGGAGGCAAAAACCCCTCCCGCATAAAAGTTTACTGTTTTTCAAGTGGGAGGCCATCATCCTCCCACGGCTTCACTGCTGAGGTTCTTCTTTGGGCACCACCTTAGTGCAAAAACAGCAGAAATCTGTTATTTCCTCACCTACAACAACATGGGTTCGAAAACCCTGAGTATAGAGTGTACTTTCGCAAGTCTTACCCATCAAAATAAAAGACTCTCAAGGATATGCTGGCTTAAGGGAGTCAAGATAAGGCTTAACCAAGAATCAAGACTCTGTTTGCAAAAATGCTTACTAATAGTGGATCCTTAAAAATCCAATTTTATTAGCAAGTTAAGTCATTACCTGTCACTAGAGTTCTTTCTACCCTAGTTCAAGTACTTGGCCTATACTAGCCATCCTTTTATCAACCCCTTTACGTTCACTGGAATGCTACATGTAGGGCAGTGACCAAGTCTTCATGTCCGAGAAGTAACGACGATCCGAATCATTTAATACCCAGTTGGGGATCTCCAATCACACGACATATGTAGCAGTTAACCCTTGCATATGTCAACTCGCCACCGGGGTTCTTAAGACTAGACCAGGTTCACGCCAACCGAGAGCACAGATACACCACCGTCTAGCCTCTTGCCACGGAGGGTACACACTACTCTTGCCATCTCTCCACTCCCATTGCGTGTTGGCCTTTCTGGTATTAGTGTGCCCGAGGCAAAGCTTACCCATGATGAGGCATGTGACCAGTTAAAAGGTCCTCAATCAACAAGCCTACATCGAGACGATCCTTAATCGACTCAGACGAAGACGCTACATCGAGACTCTCTTCTCGTGCAAGTCACCCGTCCAGTCTTAGTTTTATTATTTTCAACCCCAAGTTTGGTACCTGGCAGAGGTACATCTTTTCCGATGTTGAACCCATCACAGCCATGATGGATCCACCATCAAGTTTTATTTTTAAAAACATCCGATCCACTATGAAGCATCACCTTTTGTTTTAAAACAAAACATTTGTTTTTCTAAAGCAAGACTAAGCAACAGAAAACCTTTTAATAAAAAAGGTAATCAAGGAATGGTAAACAGTTCCCAGGAAGGAAATGCAGCAATTGGTTTAACATCCAACTCCTATCACCTAATGCATCATTCAACTGATAAAGAGTTTAAAACAGTAAGGAGGTGGTAAATGCATCGGGGCTTGCCTTGTGTTGTAGGAGAGTCGGGTTCTGTTCCACAGATGTCAAAGTAAAAACAGTTCCGGCAGGTGGATTTTCTGTTGATGGAGCAGTCTCCTCTTCTTCAACAGTTATTTCTTCCTCGTTTTCTATACATAACCATATATAACCATGAATGCTCATGTGATTCTTATGAAAATGCAATGATAGTAGAAATACATCAAGTTGTATCTTGAATACAAATTTCCTTCACGGTTTACTAAGGAAACTATGGTCTTCTAGGTCAAGACCATAGTAGGGTTAGATAGTTTTACCCTCAGGAGCTAGGGTTTTGGGTTTGGGAATCAAACAATGTCCAACACATGTCAAACTTCACTCATGTGATCTAAATATCATATTAGGCTTATCCAAAAAGTTTGGTGATTTTTGGAGTTATTAAATAATTTCTAAAATTTCAAGAGACTAGGTTTTGACCTTTTTAAATACTACATAATTTCTAGTTTGTACTAAAAATCTTGGAACTATTTTTATTAAAGTGGAGTCAAACAAAATTTGTCTCATATTTTTATCATTATTCTATAATTTTCTATGGATTTCCTAAGTCTGACAGAAAAAGAAAAAGAGAAAGTATAAATAGTAACAGGCTCAATTCAGCCCGATACGGCCCATGCCCAGGCGAAACGAGCCCGCGCGTGTCTGCATGGCGAATTGCACAGAGGCCCCCGGCGGTTTGAATAACTGGTTAAGAGTCCTGTGCACTATTTACTCGTGTCACTGACATTTACACCGAGACCCCTCCCTTTCTGTTTCTTCGCAGTGCTAAGTCCCCGATGGTGGATGGCGATGAGTGTATCTCCGACGAGCCTGTACTGACCGAAGAACGCAATGATCGGTGCTCCGGTGCGGCTGACACCCAATTCTACCTATAACGACCATAACCCCTCAATCAATTGCAAGATTCCAGCTCACAATCGTTCTATCGACGGTGGCGATGGTAACCGGAGATAACTTAACGTGTTCTGGGTGATTCAAGGCGGTCTAATTCAATCAGATGGTTCTGTGAGCAACAGGGGACATGAGGGAGGCTAGATCATCCCACAGAAGAGCACGAGCTAACCTGTAGACGTCTGGCCACGGCGAGGTGTTCACGGGTGCGGAAAACCGATTTGGGGAGAAAGAGGAATTAGAGAGCTATGGTGGCTAATCGGAGGCAGGAGCGGGTGCTCTGGCTTCGTGATTACCTAACAGAGCTAGCAGTGTGCTTAATTTATAGTGTTCAAGAGCGATGGCTCCCAATTTTGGAATGGCGCGCTGGCGGCCAGAGAGAGGGGAGAGCCTTGGCGCAAGAGACGCGTGGCTTTCACCGTGGCAGGCTTACCGGCGATGCACCAGCTATCTAAAGCGGCTTACTATGACGTGGTAAAGCTTCAATGCACGTGGCCATCGCACGGCAGGCGGCCAACTCCGGCGAGCTTATGTGGACCGGCCGTAAGGCAAGGGTTTACGCGGCCAACCTTTGGTCTCATCCGCGGCGAAGATCTTTTTACCCTGAAGCATTATCCGACCACCAACGGCACGAATCGCGTCGCCGGTGCGAATCCAGGCGCGAAGGGTGGGTCGCCGGCGGCAAGGTGCACTGCACCTACGATCTTCTTTAGTTACTATACAATCAGAACTCTATTCAGTCTGTCTGACAGGGCCATTTGTAGGGCATTAATCTCTGATTTCTGTGTGGCAACTCGTGATTCCCTCTGCAACAAAGTTCTTGGCCTACAATCCAACTTTAATCTTGCCATAGCAATCACCCTCAAATACTCACTGGATCATGCTTAAAATTGCTCCCAAACTTTGTTTTGGTTCACTGTCAGTCACAATTCAGTCTTTTGTCTTGACTGACAACCAGTCTTTTGGTCCATTTAACTCCAATTTTTATACAGCACCAGTGCTTAGTCCCTCAATCAAATTTGTTCTCCTTACATAGCTCTACAAACTTGATTTATTGACCTCATGCAAAACACTTGTAGATTTGGAGATATAAAGCTCCAAAGTTGACCATATTCACTGAATTTTAGACTTAGGGATATATGGTTTATGTGGTTCTTTGTGCAAATAGGTCCAAATTCCACTATTCAACTTGCAAACATTCCGATATGAAAAATAGTGGGTTTGAGGTGCTCTTCTTCTTTGATATTTGCACTTTGATCCAAAAGTGCCTAGAATTTACAGTTACCCCCTAGGGTTCCAATTTAGGATTTTCTAGGGGTCTTTTAGGGTTTTGAGTTCTCTAGGGTTTTTGTGCCACTAAAGTTCATCAATTTTAAGATCTTATGAGTATTTCTCATGGTTTTGAGGTCTTAACTTATTTGGGCCTTACTCACATCCATAAGCCATGATCTAGGGTTAATCACCCTACCCTAGGGTTAATCACACATCAAGTCACATCAGTACAATTTAGTTGAAATTTTTACCTAGTGAATGCACTCTTGGTGTAACAAACATATGAAATGTCAATGCTCATGATGTTATGATCAAGTTTTAGTGATAGTAACACCAGGGGTGTTACAATATCTATGTGGTGAAAGGGTCACAGCATGGCGCAATCACTAAGAACAGCGTCCACCTCGGCGATGGCCGCTCGGCCATGTCGCCGGCAAGTGGGTACGGTGACTGAGCAGTAACTGTGCCCAAGCTCTTCCCATCGTCGAGATCTTTTACCACAAGTCATTATTCGCACGCCACAGGGCACGGATCACAATGCTGCTGGGGACCGCGGTGTGGGGATCACTGGCGGCGAGATCCACTGAATCAGGTGATCTAGTTCAGGTTACTGTACCGTCAGGATCTTCTTCAGTCGTTCTGACAGAGCACATTGAAGGGCTTCGATTTCAAATTTTTATGTGACAACCCACTAATACGTTTGTATCAATGTTGTTGTCCAATGTTCCAGCTTTAATTTTGTTATAAAGACCTTGATCAAATATCCACAGAATCCTACGCAAATCAATCTCAAAGTTCATCCAAGTTCAGTGAAAGTCAAGTTTAAGTATTGGTGTTGACTGACAGTCCAACTTCAGGTCTATTTTTCTACAATTTCTAGGTAGCTTTAGGGCTTTATCACTTAATCAAACTTGTACCCCTATAGTAGCTCTACAAATTTGTTATATTGACTTGTAGCAAAATCTCCATGGATTAAGAGATATTAGGGCACAAACTTGGCTTGATGTCACTGATTTTAGAGTTTAAGCCATATGGTACTATTGGTGCTTTTTGCAAATTACTCTAATTTGTTCCACAACAATTGAAAATCTTCCAATGTACAAGTTGCTTAGGTTTTGATACTCTACCACTTTGATATATGCACTTTGGTCCAAAAGTGCCTAGAAATTGAAATCATTTTGTAGGGCACTAATTAGGGTTTCTAGGGTTTCAATTAGGGTTTTAAGTGCTCTAGGGTTTATGTACCACTTAAATTCATCAAGTTTATTCTCCTAGGAACATTTCCACTAGCTTTTGAGACAATACTCAAGTTGTTATCACACATACCCACAAACCTCTATCCCTTGGTTAAGTACCTTATCCTAGGGTTAAGAATCACTCCAAGTCATCACATCTCACTTGTTTTGAAATTTTTGCCTAGTGGATGCATTCTAGGTGGAACATACGTAATGAAATATCAATGCATATGATGTCATGCCCAAGTTTTTGTTCTTGTAAGACCAGGGGTGTTACATCCTTCCCCCATAAAAGAATCTCGTCCTGAGATTTAAGGTCCTAGGGTAAGTAATAGAAAAGAAACGCGTCACAACTTTATTTCCTAATTTATCTTACAGAGCAGGGGTGGTGTGGGGTTTGTTCCAACTTTACAATGAAGTACAAAAATCTTACAGGTTACATGAAGCTAAAAACCTAGGAAAATTCTTTTCTAGGAAGTCTCGAGTCTCCCAGGTAGCTTCTTCTTCAGTGTGTTAGTTCCATTGTACCTTATAAAACTTGAGAGTCCTCTTTCGAGTGATTCTATCCTTCTAATCCAGAACTCAAATGGGATGTTCTAAATAAGTCATGTTTGGTTCCAAGGTAACTTCCACCACATATATAGTTCGATCAGGAATCCGAAGACATTTCTTTAACTGAGATACATGGAACACATTATGCACCACATACAATGATTCTGGTAATTGAAGTATGTACGCCACTTGTCCACATCGCTTAAGAATGGGAAACAGACCAACATATCGGGGTGCCAACTTTCCTTTAACCCCGAACCGACTAACACCCTTCATCGGTGATACTTTTAGGTATACGTGATCGTTGGCTTGAAAAACCAATGATTGACGTCTCTTATCTGCATAGTTTTTCTGCCGAGCTTGAGCTTCTTTTAAGTTATGTCTTATGCGTTGGACTTTTTCTTCCATTTCTTTAACCAAGTCAGGCCTAAAAAACCACCGTTCTCCTGGTTCAGACCAATTTAAGGGTGTTCTGCATCGTCGTCCGTACATAGCTTCAAACGGTGCCATTTTAATACTTCCTTGATAACTATTATTATAACAAAATTCTGCGAACGGCTGACAATCATCCCATTTTTGTGGAAATTCCAGGACACATGCTCATAGCATATCTTCAAGTATTTGATTTACCCTCTCAGTTTGTCCACTCGTCTCAGGATGATAGGCCAAACTGTGGAGCAATTTAGTGCCCACAGATTTGTGCAGTTCTTCCCAAAACTTGGATACAAATTGCAGTCCCCGGTCCGACACTATCATCTTCGGAACTCCATGCAGACTGAGAATGCGAGCAATGTATAACTGAGCATAAACAACAACTTGGTGATCCGTTTTAACAGGAAGAAAATGTGTTGTCTTTGTGAGCCAGTCAATTATGACCCAAATAGAGTCAAATCCTTTAGTTATCCTGGGTAATCCCATAATGAAATCCATGCTGATATCCTCCCATTTCCAAGTTGGGATTGGCAAGGATTGTAATGGTCCAGCAGCCTTCATATTTATTGCCTTGACTCGTCTACAAGTGTCACATTTTGCCACATAGTGTGCGATTTCAATCTTCATCTTAGTCCACCAATAATGTTGTTTCAAGTCTTGATACATTTTAGTGCTTCCAGGGTGAATGGAATATCGACTAAGATGAGCTTCATCCAGGATTTGTTGATGGACTTCAGCATCCTTTGGCACCACTATGTGGTCTTTGAACCATATTACTCCTTGATCATCTTTCCTAAAACAATTAGCCTTACCAGCCTACATTTTCTCACTAATATATTTCATACCGTGATCTGTTCTTTGAGCAACAATAATCCTTTGTAGAAGAATTGACTCAAGCTTCAAATATGTCAAAGTTCCTTGTTGTACTATCCCCAGATTCAACTTTTCCATTTCTTGACATAAAGTGGTGTCAGGTGTTCTTACTGTGAGACAATGACAAGAAGCCTTACGGCTTAAAGCATCTGCCACCACATTAGCCTTTCCTGGGTGATAATGAATTTCCATGTCATAATCTTTGATTAGCTCGAGCCACCTTCTTTGCCTCATGTTTAGCTCTGACTGGGTGAATATATACTTCAAACTCTTGTGATCCGTATATAAGTGACATATATTCCCCAGCAGATAATGACGCCAAATCTTAAGGGCGCGAACTACTGCAGCCAATTCCAGATCATGGGTTGGATAATGTTCCTCATGCCAGCACAGCTGCCTTGAAGCATAAGCTATGACTCGTCCTTCTTGCATCAGGACACATCCAAGTCCACCCCCCCGGATGTGTCGTAATAAACATCAAATGGCTTCTCAATATCCGGTTGGGCCAAAATCGGGGCAGTGGTCAATAATACTTTCAACTGTTCAAAGGCCTTGTTGCATTTAGAGGACCAGTCAAACTTAGTATCATTTTTCAATAACTTAGTAATGGGTTTAACAATTTTGGAGAAATCCAGAATAAATCTGCAGTAATAACCAGCCAATCAAAGGAAACTTCGAACTTGATGCACTGTAGTGGGTGATTTCCATTCCAGAATATCCTTGACCTTGCTAGGATCAACCACAATCCTTTTGCAGACAAAACATGTCCATGAAATTGGATTTCTTCCAATCAGAACGCGCATTTGCTAAATTTAGCATAAAGCTGATGTTCCCTTAAGCGCGTTAATACGATCTGCAAGTGTCTTGCATGCTCCTCCTCATTCTTGGAATAGATCAAGATGTCGTCAATGAAGACCACCACAAACTTGTCTAATTCGGGCATGAATACCGGATTCATCAAGTATGTGAAGTGGGCTGGAGCATTTGTTAATCCAAAAGACATAACCAAAAATCCAAAAGACATAACCAAATATCCTCGGGTCGAATTCGGATCTGATGATAGCCCGATCTGAGATCAATTTTAGAAAACACCCGGGCTCCAGTGAGTTGATCGAATAAAATATCGATCCGAGGGAGAGAATACTTGTTCTTAATAGTAACTTCATTGAGGGGTCTGTAGTCCACACACATTCGAAGAGTCTGATCCTTCTTCTTGACAAAGATTGTTGGACATCCGCACGGCGATGAACTCGGTCTAATAAATCCTTTCTCCAATAAGTCTTGTAATTGTGTCTTGAGTTCCACCAGTTCATTGGGTGGCATACGGTAGGATCTTCTGGAGATAGGAGCCATACCTGGCTTCAATTCGATCACAAACTCCACACCCCTTTCCAGAGGTAACCCGGGCAAATCTTCGGGAAATACATCCGGAAATTCACATACAACCGAAATATCTTGTATTTCTTGTACTATGGCCTCAAAAACTTGTCCAGATCTTTTTACTGGGACAGCTACAGGGATGGACAATTGGACTTCTTCTTGACCATAACTCAATTGAATGGTCCTTTGATTTGCATTGATGATGGCCTTATTCTAGGCTAACCAATTCATGCCTAGAATTACATCTATATCTTGTCCCTTTATAACAATCATGTTAGTAGGTAACTCACGTCTGGCCAATGTTATGGGTACGTGGAAGACTACTTCCTTAGTAACTATTTGACCCCAGGTAAGTGAATAACAAATACCTCCCTTGATTCAGTACTATGTATGCAATGTTTCTCCACAAAAATCTTGCTCATGAAGGTATGTGATGCACCAGAATCAAAAAGTATAACTTCTAGATGGTTGGCAACGAGAAACGTACCCATCATCACCGGTTCTCCTTCCAGTGTAGTCGCCACCTGGGTATAATAAACTCGCCCTATTTTTTTCATATTTTTGCCTGCTGGAGGGTTGACCACGTTTCTCTTTCCTTGAGTTGCGTTCCCCGAAGTTTGTTGGAAGTTTGATTTGTTCTGCTTCAGATAGGGGCAGTCTTTGATGAAATGTCTAGACTTCCCACAATTAAAGTAGCCACTTGAGGAACTAGGTAGGGCAAGGAAACGATCATGAGGGGCACTCGGCTGATTGTTCTGGGTGGGGGCAGCAGTGGGACGGATAGACACTGGCTGTTTGAAGGGATATGTGGGTGGATGAGGAGAAGAACGATTTGGGTTGAAGGAACGAATTACCAACCTTGTCCACTTTTCAAACCCTTGAGATGATCCTTCACCCGCATATCTCTTGATTTTTCCATGGCCCGAATTCTTAGCTTATAGCCCTACTATAGGTGAGATCCAGGCACGTAGCCATTTTGCGCTGGATTCGGTCATTCAACCGCCTCATGAAGCATTTTTTCTTTTTTAAATTAGTGTCCACTTGATCGATGGCATATTGGGAGAGGTGATTGAACTTGTTGAGATACTGCATTACAGAATCTCCCCTTGCTTCAGACGTATGAATTCCTCTAGCTTCATCTGTAGCACCCCTTCCGGAACATAATGTTCCCTAAATTCCTGTTTGAACTTGATAGGAATGGGGGTGCCCGATCTTCCGTCAGGTGAAGATAACTATCGATTTGGTGGAGATGTCACACAGACGATCTGGCTTCCAATCAACACGACTAGAAACCCGCAATTGCAGCACCACTTCTCCTCTGGTTATCAACCGTGCACTGCGCGATTGACCTTGCCACAAGGGCTAATTCCTGCCTGAGAATCGAAGACACAAGCGAGAACAAGAAAGAACACAATCTAGAATATTTCGGACGAATGATTAAACTCACAAGTTGGGGTCTCACAAACCGATCTACGGCGGCTGTTCTCGACAGATCTAAACTTAAGCAAAACCCAACCCTAAGGTGGTGGCTGCTGCTGAATAAATAGAGTATTAGGGAGTGCGTGACCCCTGGACTCGCCCCTAATGGGCTCCGACGCGATACACGGCCCAACAGACGGTATCGCAGCACCAAAACAGAATCTGAACGCTGATTTGTTTCGACGATTCCAGTTGACTCTGGACGAATTTTAGGGTGGAACTAGTTGGGTTGGTTAGATAATCTCCTTATCTTTCCAACCATATCAAGTCCGTCACAATCGGAGTCCGGATGCATCTTGGGCATCCATTTTAGTGCAGACTAGTCCTGGAACCCGAGATGGAGTCGCAGCCGAGTCGGACTTGATCTCCTTCCTGTTGTGGGCGCCCTTGCTGCTCCTCCTCAACACCTAGGCCTTTCATAAGTCCTTGCTGGTCCTCGCCAAGGTTCCTAATCATCAAAACATCCATGGCCCCAAGCGTAAGCTCAAAAACACAATTGACTAGGGCAGAACGTACCTGGAGAATTAGCTGTCGTGCACGCGATCGTGTTATCGGTCCATTCATTATATGTATATAAGTGATGTCCTCATTAGAACTCCACCCAGGTGACCAGATGTCCTACAGGCTAAATGACTCAAAAATTTGCCCACCAAGTGCTGGCAGGGCCTCTCAAATGTTGGGCGACAAACAGGGGTTTCTGTGTTTCAGTACATTGGATCAATCCGAATTTCTGTTAAATCACTCGTACCCATTCATCTGCTTCTAATGGTTCTTTAGCCTTAACAAAGAGCGGTGGACGGGTTTTAGAGAAATCTAAATATGTGGTGTCTCGTGGTCCTTGAGGTTGACCTCTGCCTCCATGTTGCTGAAATTGATTTCCCGCCAATTCACGCAGGAAACGTGTGTTGTCAGCGTTAGCGTTGACTAAGGCAGCGATAGCCTCAGCCAAGGTAGGAGGTATAGTGGCGGGTTTGGAGTTTCCTCCCCGCCGCGAGAAGTTCCCACCCCGCCATGATCACAAGTTCTTGATGGCATCCGAGGAAGAAAAATATCCTGAATTATTACATGCCAAACATACACCATCTTTTATACATCATGCTGAACTGGTAATAATTATACATACTCATTAGTACAACTCAACTTCTTTATTTACTTTACATAAGGACACTACATAGACTACACTACTCTAATTATCTTCATCCTTGGCCGCTCCACTACCAGCTTCAGGAGAATGTTCATCTGCAAGGTTCATGGAAGGAGGGGCTACAAAAAGGTCCAACTCCCCATCAGGTCCTCCATTAGCTGCTCCAGATGGTCCGGCTCCCATTACTGCAACTTCTGGTGGCACATTTGGATGCAGCCGGTCATATAACACGTGCACCTCTTCATGCAGGGTGTTACAATACGCTTGCAGATTTTCCAGGGATGCACTTAGTCTACTACCCGGGCTAGAGCCTTGGCCTCACAATCCCAGTCAAAAGAGCACAAATTTACGGCCCAGTCAATGGCCGTGTCTCGTTATGCAATTTCTTGCTGTAAGCGATTAACCTCCGCTGACAGTTCAGTAATGCGGCGGCTATCTCGCGCATGCTCCCTACTACCGTGGCGTAGTTCTGACATAAGTCGTTCCACCCTGGCCTCCAGATCTCCTATTGGGTCGTTGCTTCTGCTACTGCTCCCCTCATGTGTAGGAGCCAGCTGATGTCGGGGTACATCATGAGGTCCGGTTGCTTTTCGTTGGGTGGTCTTGGTACGCGCCATATCTCCATAAGAGGGGAAGATTTATTTAGTATAATTTAAACATGAAGCATGCATGACCTAATGATTATGGAATCAACTTCTTTGTTGATCCCCTACCTCCTACGTATACTATTATTTGGCACTATGTTACCCGACTTCGAAAGGTAAGTTACTACCATAAAGTGGCAAGATAAGAATGAAAGAATGTTTCAAAGTAAGTATTTAAAAATTCTTTTGAAGTACTACGTAATGTCCGAAGAGATGGGCTTCGCTCCGATACCAGCTGTCACGGAACCTCCCAAGGTATTAGGCCCACCTATAGATGTCCTTGTCCTATGGACCTCAGACAACCATGCAGGTGCAGATAATGACTCGGCAAGTTCGATTATCTATATCTTCATCATATCGCCCAAGAGCGCTTCACCCATCACGCAGACATTACACATAACCAGAGTTGGGAATGAGCGGAAAGGATTACAATAACATAATTTACATTCATATAAAAATATAGAAGGAGTGCTTATTACATAACAGGGTGTTTGAGTGTAGCACTTATTATTACATAACTAGGAGGCAAAACACCCTCCCCCAAATAAGTTTAGTGATCTTCCTCTTGCTTTGGCACCACCTTTAAGCAGAAACAGCAGAATTCGACTATTTCATCACCTAGAACAACATGGGTTCGAAAACCCTGAGTACGGAGTGTACTTTCGCAAGTCTTACCCGTCAAAGGAAAAAGACTCTCAAGGATATGCTAGTTTTTGGAAATCAAGGTAAAGCTTATCAAGATTAAAAGCCTCTGTTTGCAGAAAAGCTTACTATGTGTGGATCCTTAAAATCCGTTTTTATTATCAAGTTAAGTAGTTACCTGTATCTAGAGTTCTTTCTATCATAGATCAGGCACTTGGCCTAGGCTAGCCGTCTTTTATCATTCCTTGAGTTCACTTGATTGCTACGTGTAAGTCAGTGACCACTTCATGTCCGAGAAGTAACAGCGATCCGAATCGATTAATACCCAGCTGGGGATCTCCAACCACACGACATATGTAGCACTTAGCTCTTGCATATGTCAACTCGCCACTGGGTTTCTCGAGACCAGAATGGGTTCAAGCCAACCGAGAGCACAGATACACCACCATCCAGCCTCTTGCCATGAAGGGTACACGCTACTCTCGCCATCTCTCCACTCCCATTGCGTGGTGGCCTTTTTGGTATTGGTCCGACCGAGGCAAAGCTTACCCATGACGAGGAATATGGCTAGTTAATAGGTCCTCGGTCAGCAGGCCTACATCGGCTCGGTCCTTAAGCGACTCAGACGGAGACACTACACCAAGACTTCCTTCTCGTGCAAGTCACCCACCTGGTCTCATCTTTATCATTTACCACCCAAAGTTTGGTACCTGGCAGAGGTACATCTTTTCAGATGTTGAACCCATCACGGCCATGATGGATTCACCATCACAAGTCTTTTCTTTGTAAAATTCCCATCCCATATGAAGCATCACCTTTTGTTTAAAACAAAACATTTTGTTTTCTAAAGCACAACTAAGCATCAGAAAAAATTTTGTAAATCAGGTATCAAGGAATGTTAATCTGTTTCCAAGGAAGGGAATGCATCGATGGTTTAGCACACAACTCCTACCACCTAATGCATCATATAAGGTGATTAAAGTTTTTAAAACATCAAGGAAAGAGGATAATGCACCGGGGCTTGCCTTGTGTTGTAGGAGGTTCTGGGTCTACTCCACAGATGTCGAAGTAGAAGTTATTCTCGGTTGGTGGATTCTCAACTTGAGGGACAACTTCTTCTTCAACTACAGTCTCTTCCTCGTTTTCTATACATGACAGTACATGTACATGAATGCTTATGTGATGCTATGAACATGTAGTTACATAATAGAAACATATTAAGTTGTATCCTGAATACAACTTTCCTTCATGGTACACACGAGTCACTAGGGTTTTCTAAGTTAGTATTCTATCAGTATTAAGTAACTAAACCCTAGGAGGCTAGTTTATTGGGTTTTGGACCAAACAATGTCCAAATCATTTCAAACTTCACCCAAGATCTTTAATCATCATACTAAGCCTACCCAAAAAGTTTTACCATTTTTGGAGCTACTAAATTATTTCCAAAATTCTAAAGGGCTTGGTTTGAACACCATTAAAGGCTACATAATTCTAGGTTTGGACTTAAAATCTTGGAACTATTTTTATTAAATCAAGATGATTTTAGGAGTCTAGCAAAATTGGTCTCATATTTTTATCATTTTTCTACTATTTTCTACAAATTTCCTAATCTGGCAGTAAAAAGAAAAGGAAAAGGAATGAACAGTGATGGGCTCAAACCAGCCCAAACCAGCCCACGAACAGAGGAAGCATGTGCGCGCTCGCGCTCGCGTTGGCGTCTTTGCACAGAGGCCCCTGACCTTTTATATAACTGGTAGAGAATCTGCGACACTATTCATTTGTCTCTCTGACATTTGCACAAAAAGACTTGCACTTCTATTTCTTCATGACTCGAGTCCCCAACCACGCACAGGTCGAACACCTGGCCAGAATTGTGTCGAACACCTGGTCGATCACTGATGCTATCCGAACATCTCTCTATGCTTAATTTGACTAGTCTGTCACTTATTCATGCTAGTCCACGACGATCGCGGAACAAATTCTCCGGCAAACCCATTCTGGGTTACATGAACTGTAAGTGTTCAATCAAGCGCCTAGGGAAGAGTCAGTGACTTGCTAGAACTACTGTGTTTGCGTGAACTTGGACAAAAACACCCTGGAATGACCGGTTGACGGAAACCATGTCCGCTGCGGCGTTTCCGGACAATACCGTCCCGTTCACGATGCTACGACGCTGTAGAGTTCATTCAGTTGAGCCGATGAGCATCACAGGCGCAAGAGAGTGTAGAAACATGAACGAGAAGAACGCGAACGGACCTGTGGGTGGCTAGCCACGGCGCGGTGTCTCACGGCAGTGCAGATGACCAATTTGGGGGAAATCTGGTGACTAGGAGCTACGGTGCACGAGAGCGGCTAGCTGGGGGTGGAATCAGGGCTTAACAGAGAGGCAGAGCGAGGGCAGCACTCAATTTAAAGGGATCGGCTACGCGTCACGCCAATTTTGGCCGAAGGCGATCACGGCGGCGGTTGGATATTTTTACTGGCAAGTTCTTCGTGGCGCCCGTCGGTGCAAAGGCTCAAAGATGGTAATTCCAAGCGTGCCATGGCTATAGCTATGTGGTGAAAGGGTCACAGCATGGCGCAATCGAGAAGAACGACATCCACCTCGGCGATGGCCGCTCGGCCACGTCGTCGGCAAGTAGGTACGGCGACTAAGCAGTAATAGTGCCCAAGGTCATCCCATCGCTGAGATCTTTAACCGCAAGTCGTTATCCGCGTGCCACAGGGCATGAATCGCAACGCCAGTGAGGATCACCGGCGGCGAGATTCACTGAATTAGGCAATCTGGTTTAGGTTACTGTACCACTTGATCAAACTTGTACCCCTATAGTAACTCTACAAATTTGTTATATTGACTTATAGCAAAATCTCCATGGATTAAGAGATATTTGGGCACAAACTTGGCCTAATGTCACTAATTTTAGAGTTTAAGCCATATGGTACTATTGGGGCTTTTTGCAAATTACTCCAGTTTGTTCCACAACACTTGAAAATCTTCCAATGTAAAAGTTGCTTAGTTTTTGATACTCTACCACTTTGATATATGCACTTTGGTCCAAAAGTGCCTAGAAATTGAAATCATTTTGTAGGGCACTAATTAGGGTTTCTAGGGTTTCAATTAGGGCTTTGAGTGCTCTAGGGTTTATGTACCACTCAAATTCATCAAGTTTAGTCTCCTAGGAACATTTCCACTAGCTTTTTGAGATAATACTCAAGTTGTTATCACACATACCCACAAACCTCTATCCCTTGGTTAAGTACCTTATCCTAGGGTTAAGAATCACTCCAAGTCATCACATCACACTTGTTTTGAATTTTTTCCCTAGTGGATGCATTCTAGGTGGAACATACATAATGAAATATCAATTCATATGATGTCATTCTCAAGTTTTTGTTCTTGTAACACCAGGGGTGTTACACGTGTGCGATCCGCGCACATTAGTTAATCGTTTCGCCATATCGTTCACTTATAATTTCTCAGGCCAGTTAATTAATTATTGGTTCAATTGTTCATTATTAAAATAGTAATTTTGTCAAAATTAAGTAGTAGTTTTAATTTACATTTGATAAATGTCAATCAATATAATTATGCCAAACTAATGTTCTAACCAATACTAGTTTAGTGTAATCTCGTTTTTTGCTAGCGATTGTCACACGTCGTCGCACCATCTGCGCGCTGTTCATGCGTGATGTGTTCGTGGTTACGTGCTGATTCGCGCGTCGTTCGCTCAGGTCGCACGCACTGTTTCGCGTGTTGTCAGCATGTTGTGTTCGCGCATCGTTCACATGCTGTTTGCGCGTTGTCGCGTGTGTTATTACGCGCGTCATTCTTGTGCTGTTTGCACATTATCGTGTGCGCTGTCCGTGTGCTCCTTCACGCATGTTGTGCTCGCTGTCATCGCGTTGGTTGCGTGCGTCGCCGCGCATCGCTGTTCGCGTGCGTTACTAAAACTGTTTCGCTATATCGCGCATGTTAATTAATTGATTCTTGTTTAGTCGTTGACTAATTGACAATTCAATTTACAAGAAATATTTTTCGCAAATAATTTATATTAATTAAAATCAGCTAATATAAGTTTTACGCGCTAACCACACAAGTATTCCGAGAGTTGTATCCTTCCAACCGTAATTCCGATTCCAGTACTTCTTTTTCTTGCGCAACTGTAGCAGCGAGCTTTATTCCGCATTGCACATTTTTATAATGTTTTATCTTGTATGGTATAATGTTCTTATGCATGTATATGTTGCTTGTGCCTGTTTGTATTCATTGCGCCACGAATAGATCATGGTCAATTTTCGAGCTTTGAGGAATCGACAGTCAAGCTTCGACGGCCAAGTGACAAGCTCCTCGAGTCCTACGAGATTGAACCCTGAGCATCTGTTTGGTGAAGGCAAGTGCCCTCTGACCCATTATGTCCTACTTACTTATAATTCACTGTCCCGCATTACTTAATTGAAACCTAAGTATTGACTAGCTTTGTATTTACCTTGTCCTTGATTACCTTTTTGGGTTATTATGGTTAGCTTCATGCTATTGCTCCACTTTAATCAACGAACATGATGAGAATATTTATGATAATATGATGTTATCTTGATTATGATGATGAACTTGTGTTATTTTAGGGGACACACACTGTTTCATGAGTACCTCTCCGTAAGGACCTATTCGTTGAGAGACCACCCAGGATAACAGTACAACCATGAGGGTGGAATGAGACGCCCTTAGTTGATTAATTAGATGAACTTTGGGGTGTAGTTGGCTTAACCGGATGGCCGTCAATGGGGGCCAGGGCATAGTGCTTGCTCTGCTAAGGGTGGGTGCCAAGGTTCATTTGATTTGGTTTTGTTAGTTACCCACCTTAGCGTGTAGTACTGTGTTTGGACGTCTGGCGAAACCTAACGAGCAACTGCACACCAGGGGAATCTTTGTAAAGGCTACATAGTGATACCCTGACAGGCCACCTAGGTAGTGGTCAATGGGGAGTAGCGCTCTCCGGGCAGAAAGGAAATCATGGCTCGTGGGTGAAGTGTGCGACCCCTACAGGGGAAACAAACTGACATATCAGCCGTGCTCACGGTTATGAGTGGCCTTGGGATCCTCTTTGATTAGAGATATAGATGGTTCGAGGTGCAATGGTTCTATTAATGGTTTTTGTTCGATGATGATAATGATGTTCCTCGATGAGGAAATGATTCACGGGTTGGTTATTGCTAAAACTTGCCTTCTATTAATAATAAATACTTGATGAACTAAAAGCTACTACTTTGACCCTATCACCACATAAAGCTAGTCCAACTCAGCCAAATGGGACATTTTATGAGTATGTTGATGTGTACTCACCCTTGCTTTCACAAAACACTAGGTTGCTTTGGTGCAACCTATGCTCAGGTAGAGAAGGAGAAGACGGCATTGAGGCAGATCTCGAGGAGTTCTAGGACTTCGACGAGTTAGAGGATTAGGCTAGCGACCTCCCCCAGTCAGCTGCCAGTGGTGGGTTTATTTACGTTGGCTATGTTTCCATTCTGTGTACTTTGATTTATATTATGTAGATGACTCTAGTGTGTAATTTTATTACTCACTCTTTATTGTTATTCGAAGCATTGTGCTATGATGAGTCACTTATGTAATCGCTGTGTACGTGAATTTCTGATCCTGGCACGTACATGGTTCGCATTAGGTTTACCTTCAAACCGGGTGTGACATAAGTAGTATCAAAGCCTTGCTGACTGTAGGACTGCTATCCTAGAGTAGCAATGGCCATTTTAAGGACTTATTGAGTATTACTTCACCTCATCCTTGATGCTGCTTCAAAATATTAGTCAACTTGACTAATTCTATGTTTTTCTCCTATATATCACCTTGCTAAATGTATCTTATTCTAGTATTGTCTATGCTTTACTTATTCATTCTATTAGACATGATCTCACTCTTGTGCTTGCGACATCTTTGTAAATGACCCCAACCATAGCTTTTAGTCTTTTGGGGTTCTTTCCTCTTCCATTATTAAATTGCTACCATTTGACCATCTCTATTCCCTTGGCATTAACATGCTCGTACCCCTAGATTCTTCAATACTCTTGTTTCAAATACTTACATCAGAATTTCTACTTCCTACTTTAACATTTTATTTTACATGTCCATGACCTTTCTGTCTTTTGAGACCCTTTCCTATTCCGTTGTTAAGTCGCTACCTTTCGAATCCTTGAACATTTTATTTTACATGTCCAAGAGGATTTCTATTCTCTTGGTCTAGTATGCTCGTATCCTTGGAATCTTACATACCCTAATGACTGTTCAAGACATTTTAGTTAACATTCCATTGACCACCCTTGTTTCTTGACGATCCATGAACGATCATTCTATTTCGCACATCTTTGGTGATCTCGTTGTTCCCTTATAACATCCCTCGGTAATGAATTTTTACTTCAACCCTTATGTTGGAACCTTACCTATCTTACCTTGATTGTTTTCCCCACTTCACCACTTTGCGAGTCTTGCCTTAACTCTATCCTTGGTTTGCTTTCATGATTATCACCTTTAACCTTATCACCTCTATATCTTTCCTTGATGTTTATCTTATACCGACCCTTTTAAATCTCCTCTTTTCATCTCAATCTGAGCGTTGTAATTTACCTATTTTTTCCTTGATTGTATCCTCTTCCTTGTCGCTTGCGAGTTTTTAACTCCATCCTTTGTTGTGCTCCGGTTGGGTATTACCTTTTCCTTTCTCATCTCTCGATCTTACACATGTAATTACACTATGTCCATTCTTTAAAATCTCCAATATCCTATCCCAATTTGAGAGTGGTGTTTTACTTATCTCACTCTTGGCAATATCCTCTTCTTTACTGCGTGCAAGCCTTGACGTAAATCCATTCTTTGTTATACTTGTACCACTGGCTCTTGTATGCCTTCATCCTTTCTATTATACCCTTGTCCGTTACCGCCTTTGACCCTTGCGATATTGATATCTTCTACCTAAACGCTTACTTTGAACTCATCCTTTAAAAGCCTCTCTTTCTTTCAACCCAGTTTGGGAGCTGTGAGTTACCTATCTCTCCCTTGATTTCTTTTCACTCCTTGCCGCCTTACTTGTTTTGTCCCAATTCCATCCTTTGATGTGTTTTTATTTGCTCTCACCATTCCCTGGTCATCTATTGATCTTACCTTGACATTTATCTCTATTCCTGCTCTTTAAAAAATCTCCTCTCTTCCACCTCAATTTGAGAGTGGAAATTTAGCTATCTAGCCCTTGGATGTACCCTCTCCTTTTCCATTTGCAGGTCCTACCTTAACTTCATCCTTTATGGTACTTATATCCTTTGTCTTATGCCTATTTACCTCCTCTCCTACATACTTGTCCATCATTAATTTGAGCACCCTCGTGATATCTATGCCCTTGCCATCCTGCTTACCTTGAACCTACCCTTTGAAGCCTCCTCTTTTTCATCCCTGTTCGGGGTTAATGCCTCACCTATTTCATCATTAACTGCTCCCCCTTCTTTGACACCTTGCAAGTTCTGTCTAAAATACATCCATTATTATATGTTTGTCCATTATCACCTTAACCCTTGTCATCCCTTGATCTTTACCTTGATGCTTATCTTATGCCTACCTATTGAATTATCATCTTTCCCATCTCAATTTGAGAATGGTGTTTACCTACCCTGCCCTTGGTTGCATTTTCTCCCTTGTATATTACAATCCTTGCTTTAACTCCAACCCTTATTGTGCTCGTATCCCTATCCTACACGTCTTGTTCTTCTCCTTGTCCGTTAAAAATCTTAGAGAGTAGTTATTCCCTTTTCAAGAAAGACCACCATGTAATTAAAAGGAACGTAAAACAACGAGATGTTTGCTGGTGTATGCTTGTGATGTTTGTCTTTGTGTGACGGCTTATTTGTTTCTTTGTGATGATTGTTGGTGTGTTGTGGCCCTTGGTCCGCAATGACATCAGTTTACTAGCTGAGTGCCATAGAGTTAGGTAGCTGGGTGCTCTCCCTTTTCTCTCTTTAATCCATCTACGCTTTCCTTTTCTATCTATACCCTTCCCTCTTGCACCTGTCTAGTTGGCATTCTCCAACCTCTCTTAATCAGTCAAGATCAGAGTCGACAACATCTTCGCCAAGTGCATATCAATGCTTCTGTTAAGGGGGTTAGCCGCTAGCCCCAATGAAGACAATGTGTTCAACCTCAACCAATAAGGTCAGAGTGGCGTAGCGGAAGCGTGGTTGGTCCTAACCCACAGGTCAAAGAGATCCTCAAGAATTGCATCAATCTGTGTCAAGCATCTGAAGGTCAAAGCAACCAGTTTGCAAGTTAAAGTTGCTAGAGTCAAAGGTGAATTAGAAGAAGCTATGAAAGACCAATGAACCAATCTCATTTTCTTGCTAGCCTCTCCTTGAATCTCGAGGGCAAGATTCCTGTTAAGGGGATCAGATTTGTAACAACCTGAATTTGGGGGTATAAAATTTCTTTCCTAATATCCACCAAATTCAGGTGTTACCCTCTTCTTTACCTGCTTTTCTTCTCTTTTTTTAAATAACGGAGAGTTATTTCATTATGTATGTATATGAGCTTTTAACTTAGTAAAATTAAACCCTAGAGAAGTTTTAATTGCTGCATCATGCCGGAGCCTATATTATTTTGTTTGTGGAGTGATTTAATTGAGCATTCATTTAATTAGGAGTTTAAATATAGGTAGTAGGAAGAAGAGAAAATAGTTTAAACTCATGCCAGCCTATATTTGCTAGCCTCTCCTTTAATTAGGAGTTTAAAGAAAAACCCACGCCAGCCCCCCCTCACTCACGACGGCAGTTGTCGCGGCGGCTAGCCCCCGTGCATGGTGGGTCTGTGGCCGAGCCCTTGCGCGTGCCCTCCTGGCCCTCTGCCAGTGACCCCTGCTAGTCGAGCGGCCACAACCGCTGCCTAGTAGGTCCCTGCCGAGCCCCTTGTCGGTCAGCACATGACAACTTCTCCCATGCCCCTTTGTTTAGTCCAAGGAAGAAGAAGCTAGCCGCATGGGATCCTAAGCTTGGGATCTTCTATGGCCACGTTTCGTGTGACCATAGATGTGGCCAACCGCTAGCTAATAATAATTAGCCACGTCGCTTAAAATCCACGAAATGCTAAATACTTGATATGTGTTGCGTTATAAATCTGATGCCCTTCGTTCAACATGCATGAGCTTCATAATAAAGTCACCGATGAGTTATTAATATGAAAATAATGTGACACGTCTTTTAACTAATTAATTGATCTTTGTCTATTTGATGGTTATTAAAGTAGTGATCTAATCAAAACTAATGTATAATTTTAATTTGTGTAAGTATAAATAAATGTTAACATGATTTATGCTAACCAAAATAATTAATTATTTATTTGTTTATTTAATATTTGTTCATTGTAAACACGACATCTGTTAATGATTTCCCACTCGTCGCGTTGTTCGCGCATGTTGCGCGTCGCACGTGTTGTTCGCGCACGTCGTCGCCTCGATGTAGCGTTTGCGAGTTCGCGTCTTGCGCCGTAGCCGCGCACTACTTGCGAGTTGTCGCATGTGCCGCTCGTGCTATTCGCAGATGTCGTTGTTGCCGTTCTCGTGCGTGGTCCTCATGCGCCTTCACCGTACATTCATGTTGTTTCACGCGTGTCACATGCGTGATCCGCGCACATTAGTTAATCGTTTCACCATATCATATTCACTTATAATCGCTCAGGTCAATTATTAATTATTGGTTAAATTGTTCACTATTAAAATACTAATTTAATCAAAACTATGTAGTAGTTTTAATTTACATTTGATAAATATCAATCAATATAATTATGCCAAACTAATGTTCTAACGAATACTTGTTTAGTGTAATCGCGTTATTTGCTAGCAATTATCACACGTTGTCGCACCGTCTGCACGCTGTTCGCGCGTGATATGCTCGTGGTCGCGTGTTGATTCGCGTGTCGTTCGCACTGGTCACATGCACTGTTTCGTGTGTCGTTAGCATGTTATGTCGCGCGTGTTTGCACGTCGTTCACATGCTGTTTGCGCAATGTCGCACGTCATTCGGGCGCTGTTTGCACATTGTCGTGCACGCTGTCCGTGTGCTCCTTCACGCGTGCTGTGCTCGCCGTCATCGCGTTGGTTGCATGCATCGCCGCGCGTCTCTATTCACGCACGTTACTAAAACCGTTTCGCTATATCGCACATGTTAATTAATTGATTCTTGTTTAGTCGTCGACTAATTGACAATTCAATTTACCATAAATATTTTCCACAAATAATATGTATTAATTAAAATCAGCTTAGGAATATATATTTTATGCGCTAACCACACAAGTATTCTAAGAGTTGTATCCTTCCAACAGTAATTCTGATTCCAGTACTTCTTTATCTCGTGCAACCGTAGCAGCGAACTTTATTCTGCATTGCTTATTTTTATAATGGTTTATCTTGTATGGTGTAATATTCTTATGCGAGTATATGTTGCTTGTGCATGTTGTATTCATTGCGTGTCGTGTACTTAACCCTAAACTGGGCTTAGAGGTGTCAATAAAGCCCAAATGAGAGAAAACTTCAAAACTCGTGAGAAATAATCATAAGATATCCTCATTAATGAACTTGAGTGGCATTCAAACCCTAGAAGTGCTAGAAACCCTAAAAAGACCACTGAAAACCCTGAGTTGAAACCCTAGGGGGTTATATGTAAATGTTGCACACTTTTGGACCCAAGTGCAAAAACCATGGAATTAGGGTACTATAAAGCATAAGGTTCACACATTTGAGGATTTCCAAATCAAAAGATGTGAATTGGGCTTATTTGCAAAAAGCCACTCAATTCCTCTCATATGAATAAGTCTGAAAATCAGTGAACATGGCTGACTTTGGAGCTCTGTAGTTCTAAAAATACAAAGAATTTGCCTAGGGTCAACACATCAAAAGTCTAGAGCTATAATAGGAGAACAACTTTGCTTAAGTAACTAAGTCTTGATCCCATACAAAGTTTGGAGAAAAATAAGCTCAAAGTTGTGATGTCAGTCACTCTACTGACTGAAATTGGGTCACCAATGACATTGGCCAGACATTTGGGTCGAATTAGAGTGGGATCTGTTGTTCGATTGGGGATTGTTGCTATAGTCGATTTGTAGCTGGATCATTGGACTACAAGTTTGCTACAAACGAATTAGCAAGCTCTTATGCGAAAATCCATGATCTGGGCACTACAAATCTGACTGTCAGGTGCTCTGAATCAGGTCTTCGATGGTACAGTAACCAGATCAGATTGCCAGTTCAACTAACTCACCACCAGCGACCGTGCGCCAGATTGACGCCCGCCGCGGTGATTCGTGCTTGGCGCAGTTGGATAACGGCAAGGGGGTGAGAAATATCACCCCGGGGATGAACTTGAACCACTATTCACTCCGGTCGTCGTGTCCGCTTAGCTGACGGCCGCTTCAGAACCATTCTCGCTGGAGTTAGCCACCTCGCAACCTTGCGCCACATGCCTTGGTGCTTTAACCACACCGCCGTGACTCATCTTAGCCCATCTGGTGATCGCTGGTGAGCTTGCCACAGTAATTGCGACCAATCGCTTGCGCCAGTGCACCTCCTTCTCTCCGACCACCACCGAGCGAGCTCAAATTCACTAGCCACCGCTCAAGGGCCCTATAAATTGATCACACCCTCGGCTCCGCTAGGTATTCAAGCACCCAACACACCCACTCGTGCCTCCAATTGTTCACGTGAGCCCCCGAATTGCTCACTTCCCTCAAACCGGGTTTCTGCCACCGTAAAAAGGTCCTCGCTGTGGCTAGCTCGTTTCAGGTCCGATACTGTCCTCTGCTCTCTTCTTTTAGTACCCTTACATGCCCCTGATGCTCCTCGACTCGTTTGATTAAGCTAGACTGCCCTAGATCACCGGGAACACTTTTGCTCATCTGTTGTTCGCACTGTCTTCGTGGACAGGGTGATTTAGAGCTCGAACTATGCAATTGATCGAGGGGAAACATTTGTTAGGTGTTGAATTAGGTCTCAGCCAGGTTAGAGCACCGGTCATTGAGTGTCGTGGCCGGTACAGGTTCGCCGAAGATCGGTTCTTCGCCGCTCGTCATCGAGGACCTTGGGTCGTGAAGAATTAGAACGTGGGGGGTTTCGTTGTAAACGTCAGTGAGACAAAACAATAGTGCCGCGGACTCTTTCGGGTTGTTTCAAAGGCTAGGGTCTTCTGTGCAAAGTCGGCACCACGGGCGCACGCGTGGGTGTGTTCTGCCTAGGCTGGGCCGGCTCGGGCCAGATTCAGCCCAATACTGTTGACCCTTTTTCTTTTTCTTTTTCTACCAGGATTAATGGATTCCTAGAAAATTGAAGAAAAATGCTAAAAATGCAAGACCAAATTTGTTAGGTTCCTAATTTTCTATAGTATTTAATAAAAATAGTTTTATGATTTTTATTCCAAATAGGGAATTTTGGAGTATTTAAAATAGCCAAACCTTATACTCCTAGAATTTTAGAAATTAATTACTAACTCCAAAAATCACTGAACTATTGGCATAAGCTTAAGATGATAGTTAGAAGCCTTGGGTAAAGTTTGGTATGATTTTGACAATGTTTGGTGCCTAAACCCCAAAACCCTAATCTTCTAGTGATGTGTGCCCTAGGAACTTCAGTTCTGACTCCAAAAACCCTATTTTCCTAGAGTCCCGTGAAGGAAAATTGTATTCAAGACCTAAGAGAGTATACTTTTATTATCTTTGCATTTTCATAAGAATTACATGAGCATTCATGATTATATATATGTGATATATAGAAAACGAAGAAGAAGTAGAAGTTGAAGAAGCAAGAGCTACACCACCACCACCTGAAGAACCATCGACCGGGAACTGCTTTTATTTTGACATTTGTGGAGCATAGCCCGACTCCCCTATAACACAAGGCAAGCCCCGGTGCATTTGCCACCTTGCTATTTTAAAATCTTTCTCACTTGCTTGATGCATTAGGTGATAGGAGTTGTGTGCTAAACACTTGCTGTATTTTCTTCCTTGGAAGATTGATTACCTTTCCTTGATCCCCTGTTTTATAAAAAGGTTTTTATTATGCTTAGCCTTGCTCTAGAAAAACAAAATGTTTTGTTTTTGACAAAAGATGATGCTTCAAGTGGGTGGGATGTTTTTAAAATAAAACTTGATGGTGGATCCATCATGGCCGTGATGGGTTCAACATCGAAAAAGATGTACCTCTGCCAGGTACCAAACTTTGGGTTAAAAATAATAAAGCTGAGACCGGGCGGTTGACTTGCACGAGAAGAGAGTCTCGCTGTAGTGTCTCCGTCTGAGTCGATTAAGGACCTTGTCGATGTAGGCTTGATGATCGAGGACCTTTTAACTAGTCACATGCCTCATCATGGGTAAGCTTTGCCTCGGGCAGACTAATACCAGAATAAGATAACACGCAATGGGAGTGGAGAGATGGCGAGAGTAGCGTGTACCCTCAATGGCAAGAGGCTAGACGGTGGTGTATCTGTGCTCTCGGTTGGTGTAAACCTGATCAGGTCTTAAGAACCCCACTGGCGAGTTGACATATGCAAGGGTTAAGTGCTACATATGTCGTGTGATTGGAGATCCCCAGCTAGGTATTAATCGATTCGGATCGCCATTACTTCTCGGACATGAAGCCTTGGTCACTGACCTACACGTAGCAATCCAGTGAACTAAAGGGATGATGAAAAGACGGCTAGTATAGGCCAAGTGTTTGAACTAGGGTAGAAAGAACTCTAGATGCAGGTAACTTTACTTAACCTGACAAGTAAAACTGGATTTTTAAGGATCTACTATTAGTAAGCATTTTTGCAAACAGAGTCTTTGATTCTTGATAAGCCATACCTTGAATCCCAAAAGCCAGCATATCCTTGAGAGTCTTTTATTTTGACATGTAAGACTTGCGAAAGTACACTTCGTACTCAGGGTTTTCGAACTCATGTTGTTGTAGGTGAAGAAGCAGCAAATTTTTGTTGCTTTTGTTCTAAGGTGGTGCCTAAGGAAGAAAACCAAGACTGAAGCCTCGGGAGGAAGTGTCCTCCTTTAAAAACTTTTTACTGTTAATCGGGAGGGGTTTTAGCCTCCCAGGGTTGTAATAATATTACTCCAGCACTCTTATATTTTACTGGTCTGTAATAATAAAACTCTTTCCATACTTTAATATAAAATAAGTTGCTGTAACTGCTTCCGCGTACTCGTACCTCCGATGTGTTGTAATATCTGCGTGACGGGTGTAACGCTCTTGGGCAAGGTAAAGAATTCAAATACCGCTCTTGGCTTGCTCCTGTCGCCGCGGACAACGTGGGCCACTGGCCAGGATGACCTCACGTGTGCGCACCAGTCGTAGACAAGAGGACCCGTGTTGCCAGGGTCATCTTCTCTTGATGGCCGCGGGCATGAAACGGATCTCCGAAGCCGCCGCCGCTTGACTCGCAGATGCATGTGCGGTTGTTGCGCCCTCGTTGCGGCCTACAAAATCGAGCCCCGCTGAGCCGTATTGCCACGAGTCTATCCCTCGTTTCCTCCACCCTAGCCATCATAGCCAATAGAGCTCGGGAGGGTCCCTACTCTGCCACTAGTGAGATAGGGGAGGAAGATCCTCTGCCACGGTGAAATCATGGTGTCACCACCGTGCAGGGTCCAGGATTTGGCCTAGGTGCTGTGGCCCACTCCACCGTTTGCATATTGGGCGGAATTGAGCACTGGGGTTTCACTGGGTTAGGTGAATTGCTCACTGGAATCATCTCTCTGCCGCAGAACTGCGTGTCCACGTGGGCAACTTCCTTTCGATCATCACCGTTGGTAACTCACCTGCCCATTCAATCACCGTAATCCCAGCATCATGTTGCGCTGTTAGGACCGAAGTTTAGAACTCGGGCGCGTGAGGTGGGTGGCCACCTACCATGGCACCGCCGTCCCTAGTGGGCGGAGCCACCATGTCTGGGCTAGGTGAAAGAAGGCGATGTGCTAGCCATTGGATCTGTGTTGTCCGGCTCAGATTAGATCAACTAGGTGCGGGTTCGATGGGTGATCGGTGTCCGTTGGATCGTAGACGCGTGGCTAGGATTAGATCGGACACCATAGAAATCTAGACCATCGGATCGTGATCGTGCAGATCTAGAATGATCTGGGGCGTTTTAAATCCGAACCGTCAATTGTTAATCAGGCGGTTGTGTCGTGAGGAGGCATCATGAAAATCCTGGCCATTGATCTTAGGATCGACGGTAAATATCGCGTACCCCTTTGTCATTATAACGGATCCGTCAGATCGGGATCTGATGGCTGATACTCGCCCAGATAGATTCAGCTGAGCAAACTTCTAAAAGAGACCCCAAAAAACTTGCTATTCAACCCGCAGTCAATAGCCTGGGTTCTCTATGTCTTAGAAATTTTTGCGCTGTTGCCCCTGTCTTTCACAGAATTTGATGCCCAGTCCAGAGATTTATAAAATTCAGTGAAAGTGATTAGAAAATGATTTTTAATGGGGAAAAATGCTAGAATGTGTTTAATTCATAGAAAATTCATATGATGTTCAAATTAGTTCATTCCAATTTCTATAATTCTATAATATTATTGTTTATCACATAGTACCTTTGTTTTGACATGAATGTCACAATAAAATTTATATCCTATTTAATCTTGTACAAAACACATAGGATCTCTGGAAATTCATAACCTAAAATATATAACTCCGATTGGATCCATTCAAGTTGCGTTAGTCTCGTATAAATATTTTCTATGCAATAACAACATTTATAATACCATGTATCATTCTTTTCTAATTAGATCTTTATTTAATTCATGTTGGTTAGACTTGTTAATTTGCTTAGCATTATAATCTACTAAAATATGATCTATGGTCAATTTATAACTTAGATTAAAGTTGAGACAATTATTTATAGAATAATCTCTCATATGATTTATAGTAATCAATTTATAATATAGTTTAATATTTTAATCACACAGATCCCCTATAAAATCATAACTCCTTAACCATGACTCTGATCTTAGTAGTTCTCGAACCCACAATCTCGTAGCTTCGCGTAGATCATTATTATTCAGTTTGTTCTTATGTTTGGTGTGATGTTAATTTTGTCTATACCATGTTTGTTGTATTGCTACGACTAGCGCGAGGTTTCGAGGATCTAAAGAATCACCCTGGTAACTGGAATCTCAAGTGCCAAGAAAGTTGTGCCCTTGATCACTTTTGTTTACCCAATAATATTCCTTATTATCACTATTCATGCATAGGTTTTATTTTGATGGGACCAAATAGGTCACCCTAGACTGTTTATCTTTTACCTTGTTTACCCCTGAATAAATGGGTAGTTATGCTATTGCTTTACATGGTTTTTGGTTTAATATTTCATTATATCCATGTTCTTATTATTCTATTATGTTATTTATGTTCATGATAAGATCATTATGTTAATGGGAACATGGAGCGACCACCCGGGAAAACAGTGCTACCACAAGGGTAGTATGGGATGCCCTTGGCTGATTACTAGGAAAGCTAGTGGATGACTACCTTGTCCGAAAGGGGCAAGGGCAGTAGGGGAGTGGTCAGTGTAGGGAGGTCCTTGGGTTGATTTTGCTGCGATGGCGGTCAGGCGAGGGATCCATGCATTGGAGCTTCCTAGAAACTATAGTAGGTTTTCTGAAGCTAGTGGAACTTTGTAAAGGCCTCGTAGTGTTACCCTACCTCGCTTCCTTGGTAGAGGTGTATGGGATTCATGACCCCTTGGGAGATGGGTAACATGACTTGTGGGTAAAGATGCGCAACCTCTGCACAGTGTAAAACTGGTATACTAGCCGTGGTCACGGTCATGAGCATCTTGGACCCTCACATGATAATTTATGGAACTTAAAATTCAATTTGTCATTTGCATTGAATGAGATTATTTATTAATTTTGTTTAATTATTTATTATGGTTTGGTATTTACTTACACTTAGTAACTGCTAATAAAATTTGACCAACTTATTAAAAGCAATGCTCCGCTTTAACCCCTATTGTTGATCAGCTTTACACATCACATCAACTCCCACCTTTGGTGAGTTCATGCCACATATTCCCCACAACTTGTTGAGCGATGAACATGTGTGAGCTCACCTTGCTGTCTCACACCCCCCACAGGAGAAGTATTGGCGGTTCAAGAGGAGCCACACATCGAGGAGTTCGATTCGATCTAATTGGCGTCTCCCAGTTGACTTTCTGGCGCCAAGGATGGATTTTAGATCCTGTTATATTTATCTTTTATTTTTGTAAGTATTCCGCTATGTAATAAATATTCTGATTATTGTGACATTTATCTCTATACACTCTGTTATTATATGTGTTGTCTTCTTTGGCGCATGTATGAGATGCACCCGACTTTGTTACTTAAAACCGGGTGTGACAGAAGTGGTATCAGAGAAATGTTGACTGTAGGACGAAACCTAAATAGAACGGGACAACCCTTACCTACTTACCTTACTCTGATTCTTTTCTAAACTTACCTTAATCTTTTTCTCGTCTATTTCTTCTATACTGTGATTATTCTTACCTGTTCCTTCTAAAGGCAAAAGTGGATTTCACACTTTGAGATCCTGTGCCTAAAGTGACTTTAGGAATAGGAGACCTACTCTTAGGAACAAAAACAAAACTATTTTTATAGGTATCTATACGCTTGAGTGTTTGTTCTTATGATACTTGTTTGATTTGGATCTTTGATTGAGTGTGATGGGTCGTGGAGTAATGTCCACAATTACATCTACATATACGTATAGATATAAATAAATAAAATTCATAAGATAACTAAACAACCTAGTTTATTCTCCATTAAAGTGAATCTATTTTAAATAGATCCCTCCTAACTTAAAGGAATCCATCTTATCCTAATAGATCCATTTTGTCTTAAAAGACTCTATATTATTTTAATAGATTCATCTTATCTTAAAAGATTCTCTGCACGTCTATGATGCAAGGCGCAGCAGTGCGCACTGGTGCGCAGCAACGCAGGCAGGCATGAGAAACGGCGACCACGAACATGAGGGAGGCACGACTTGGCGAGGGCGATGCATGCACACATCGGCAGATGGATAGAAGAACACGGCGCAAAAGGTAAAACTTTAGCATACATGGCACTGGGATAGGGAGCGAAGGTGCGCGCACTATAGACAACGCTTGCTGCGAGGGCGATAAGGATTTTGGTTTGGACAATTTGTTGAACATCCCATGGACATCATGGAGAACAGTGAGGAGGGGGCTCGCTGATGGCACTGATGTGAGGACGGAAGATGTGTAGGCGATGGCAGTGCTCAGGATGGGTTGGTGAGCTCAATGCCGACGGGAATTGAGGCAAAACGCCCAGGTGCTCCATGGGCGACATGGACAGAGACCTAGACGAGGCCAAGGTCGGCCCAGGGAGGGGCGCTGAGCACTACTGTCCATGGCGCAGGATCTGCGCATGAGAGCCGGTGGCACAACCCACAGCTGAGAATCAGATGGGGCAGAGGAGGGAAGCGTCAGTGGAAGCGAGAGGGAGAAGGAGCCTGCACCATCGATTCAAGGAAAAAGAGGGCGCAGTGGATCTCGGCCTGGTGCTAGACGGCGTCGGCCTCATGCCGTGGATGGAAGGCTCGGAGGCGTGCACTGCTCCCAATGCGAGCTACCTGGTCGGCGTCTATGGAGAAGCATCAGAGGGAGGGCGCCATGGCCAGCCAAGCGCCATGGGCAAGCTAGAGAGGCCACTGGTTTCTTGCTGCCGGAGAATAGGGGGAGGACGAGCCAGAGGAGGGGGCCGGCTGGGGAGTGCAGTGCTCCCTGCGCGCCAAACTAGAGAAGCACAGGGGAGTAGCCATGGGGCTCTTGCTGTCGTGTGCTAAGGGATAGAGAGAAGAGATGGCGTGGGAGGGGAGGGAAGGAGCAGAGCTTGCTAGCAGTTAGGGGTAGGAGATGTAAAATTTCCAGTTTGCAAGGGAGGGGGTTCCAATATATAGACAAACTCTAGGGCTAGGGATTGGGGTTGCTTAGGATAGAAGCAAAAGATTGCTTCAAGGCTAAGCAAAGGAATTTTTTGAAGTCTAAGGAATCATCAGTCAAGAAATTAAATGCTCCTACAGAATTTATCTATACGGATAACAGATCGAACTAGAGTTAGAATGAATGGAATAAGGGTGAAAACGGGCCGGGTATACTCGTCGGGTACCGGATATGGATAGTGCAAATACCCGTTTTTCCGGATATGGATTCGGGTATTTTTATATTCGGGACGGATATGGGTAATACCCGGACACTGTAGCTTCGAATACGGGTCAGATATGGAACGAGGACTACCTGTAAATACCGGATATTCGGGTCGGATACGGGTACCCGGAATTCAGGTACCAGTTTTTTCTTTTTCTGCATAATAATATAGTTATAAAATCATAACTTTTACATATGAAATCGGATGAAGATAAAGTTTATATGAAAATTGTAGAGCTCGAAGAGATCTATAACTTTGTAGTACATCAATTTTTTGTTTAAACATATATTTAGGCCAAAATTATTAAAATTATGTCCAAATTTATATCAAATTAATATACTTTATCATTTTTATGTGGAGGGCTTAAGGTTATCTCCACGTGAGAACTTAAGGTTATCTTTGTATAGACTATTTATTAGTATTGGTAACTTTTTGCAATTTTTGGTCGACGCTACGTTATTTGATGGATTTAATTGTATTTGATGATTTTATACGACAATAAATTAATAATATACAAATAGTCTCAAAAAATCATGAATCTTTACGGAGGCACAACATATGTTCCTATACAACCATAAAAAATATTTGGATCATAAGAACTATAAGATGACCGTGTTTCTTCCATTTCACGTTCACTTATTTGTACGAGTTACATGTAAAATCACTATAAGTATCCAAGTTTCAACATAATCAGTACTTTACTTTATCATTTTCACATGAGGTCTTGAGTTATGTTCATATAAAATGTTTATTTGTTTTTGTAACTTATTTGCAATTTTTAGTGAAACTAGAATATTTTATGAATTTTTAATATTGCGGTGTTGGTTCTACAATGTCCTTGTAATTAGTAACTTTGAACTGCATGATGTCAATTTTATCGGTTTCCTTTCCCACATTTGATCTAGCATATACATGATTATGTATTTCTTAATTTATGTATTTGTTGGGTGGTTGGACAATTAATATCATCGGCACGAACTACCCGATAATTATCCGGTACCTATCCGAGTAGTATCTGTTATCCGTTTCTTACCCGCCCAGATTATTACCCGGTCTCGTCCTGTATCCGTCCTGAATCCTAACTACCTGTATCCGGTCCCATATCCGAGAGAAATACGTTAGGGTAGGATACGGGATGACCCTGTATCCGGCTGTATCCGTCCCGTTTTTATCCCTAGAACGGAGGATCGAACGATTAACTCGACCGATAATTTGATCCGACGTTACTCGGAAATAATCCCTCGTGCACAATTAGAAATAATTGACTTGAGATCTGACCGGCTTCGGATTCGAAGTCGACATAAAGTAAGGCGGATTAATTAAATCATTATCGTGGTTGGTTCCGAATTTGGGTCGAAACAAGCATTAACAAATTGGATCGGACGAGATTTAAATAGATGCCGACACGCTAAGCATTTCTCTCAAGAGCACTTATTCAGATAATAGATTTGGGTCATAAATCGAATATCAAAAAATCGAGTTTGGACACAGCTCGCACAACAACTGTCGAGAGTTCGAATAAATGAGTTTGAACAGGATTTATATGTCGAGATTGAATTTCGAGTTTGCATATGTTCCGAGAGATAAAGTTTTAAGAGGCTCTAAATTCGGCATTCTATGAGACTGAATAACTTCGAATTTGGTGAACTTTTAGCGGACAGTCTAGATAATCAGAGACATACGCGATCGAGAGATCAAATTTTTTTCACTAAGCATCCGAGCTTAGGAAAAAACTCACGACATAACACGAAATAGACACCTAAGGTGTTACAAATTATTACTTGGAGATCCATTATCATCCGAGCAAGGCGAATCTAGTTGTGGATGCCTTGAGTCGGATAGAACACGTTCATGCAGCTATAGCCACCCAAATTACCCGATGAGTTAGTTGAAGACTTTGAAAGGCTCAACTTGGGAATAGTTGCACATACTAATGGAATCACCATAGAAGTGGAGCCTACCTTAGAGCAAGAAATACGCAAGGGTCAGACCGGAGATGCTAAAATTCAAGAAATCAAAGATTTGATGGCAGAAGGTAGAGGTCCAGACTTCATGGAGGATGAACAAGGCACGATATGGTTCAAGAACATGATATGTGTTCCTAAGATTGATAGCCTCCGTGAGACCATGCTGAAGGAAGCCCATGACTCAGACTATTCTATTCATCCTGGTAGCACCAAGATGTATCAAGATCTGAAGTAGAAGTACTGGTGGTATGGCCTGAAAAGGGATGTAGCTGCACATGTGGTTGTATGTGATGTATGTCAAAGAGTCAAAGCTGAATATCAGAGGTCAGCTAGATTGCTACACCCGTTTAAAGGTACCCGAATGGAAGTGGGAATAAATTGGTATGGATTTTATTGTCGGGTTGCCACGCACCCAGAAAGGTTATTATTCCATATGGGTCATCGTGGATAGATTAACCTAAGTGGCTCACTTTATCCCGGTCAAGACAACCTATAAGGATTCGCAGTTGGCAGAGTTATACATGGCTCGAATTGTGTGCCTACATGGTGTGCCGAAGAAGATTGTTTTGGATCGAGGGTCTCAGTTTACCTCAAGATTTCGGAAGAGTCTTCATGAGAACATGGATACGAAGTTGAATTTTAGCTCGGCCTATCATCCTTAAATTGATGGCCAGACTGAGAGAACTAACCAAGTACTAGAAGATATGTTGAGAGCTTGTGCTCTTAAGCATGGTGGTAGTTGCGACAAGAGTCTACCATATGCAGAGTTCCCATACAGTAATAGTTATCAAGCCAGTTTGAAGATGTCCCTGTTTGAAGCTTTATATGGCAAAAAATGCAGAACCCCTCTGTATTGGGATCAGACTGGTGAGAGACAGTTCTTTGGGCCTGAAATTTTTCAAGAGGCAGAAGAACAAGTTCGGATGATCAGAGAGAACTTGAGAATAGCACAGACTCGACAGAAGAGCTATGCTGATAACTGGAAAAGACCACTTGAATTTGAAGAGGGTGATCACGTATACTTAAAGGTATCACCAATTCATGGAATGAGAATATTAAAAGTTAAAGGCAAGTTATCCCCTCGCTTTATTGGACCCTTCAGAATCTTTAAGCGAGTTGGGGAGATGGCCTACCAACTTGAGCTACCAGATCATCTATCTGATGTGCATGATATCTTCCACGTATCTCAACTCAAGAAGTGTCCCCATGTCCCGGAGGAACAGTTAACAATGGAAAAACTTAGTGTCAAGGTGATCTTAATTACACGGAGCATCCTATCAAGATCCTTGGCACTTTGACTCATGTTACAGGAAATAAAGTGATAAAAATTTGCAAAGTGCAATGAAGTCATCATGGTGAAATGAAGTCACTTGGGAGAGAGAAGTAGAGCTACGAATAGGATTCCCCCGCCTCTTTTCTAGTTCATCTTAATCTCGAGGTCGAGATTTCTCTTAAGGGGGGTAGGATTTGTAATACCTAATTTTTTTATTTATAAAAATACATAACATTGGGAATTAAAAAAGATTTATGTGACTACTTGTTTTGTTTTCTCCTTTTGCATATTCAATTAAGGGAATTAAATTAGTCAAATAACAAATAAATAAATACAAAGATATGCACATCATGCCGAGATTCTTGTATTTTGCATTTGTATCCAAACTTGTGAAACAAATTTAAGATTGGCAATTAGAATGTATAAAAAATAGAGATAAGAAAGAAAAAGGAAAAGAAGAAGAAATGGAAAATCCGAAACCAGGACTCGGGCCTAAATCCACTCTGACGGCCCAATAATCTCAGCCCAAGTCATCACGGGTGCAGACTGTGCATTCCTTGCACTGACAGGTGGGCCCTTGTGGTCAGACGGGCGGTGTCGGGCGCGCTTGCACGGTATCCCGGCTCGCTGCGGGATCGTACTGACAACCGGGCCCCATTGGACTGATGACTCCCCATGGCACCGCTGATAGATGGACCCAAAACCCCATAGATCTTCTCCTGCACGCCGACTTCGTCGCTCCTCGCCCATAACAAGCTCCTCGCTGAGCTTTTCGCTAACTGTATCCTCGCAGCTGCCTCAACCAACCTCACTGGCAGCCATAAAACGTGCACCAAACCCTAGCACCCTCTCTCCCTATCGCCACATGCACTTTCCTCGCCACTAGTGAAAGCAAAGCCGGATAGAGCGCCGACGTGGCCAATGCTCGATCTCATCGCCGTTGAAGCCTAGAAGTCGTGCTGAGAAGCTCTGCCATAGTACTTGGGAGTCACACGTGGGAGCACCGGGCGGGTTCGACCACTGGGGCAGCTTTGAATTGCTCACCGTACTTCACCCCCCGCCATCGCTCGTGACTAGTGATCGTCTCGGCGCAATCCACGATAAATTCGCTTCTATCATGTTCACACTGACCCCAGGATTGGATAGCTGTATTCAGACGAGAGTTTCGGAACCCCTGGGCGTAGTCGTGGGTCACGCCGGCGCTGCGCCGCTGCCTGGGTAGGGTGGAGGGCGGTAATCGGATTCTGGCCACCGATGTGCACGTGAATGGCTAAGATTAGAGGCGGGTTACCGTTTCGGTGCATAGAATCGTGACCATTGAGATCGAATCCGTGGGTTCGGGTGAGATGTTGGCGTGCTTGAATCTTGGCTATTGATCTTGATCCAGTGGCCGTTAGCGCTTATCGCTTTAATTATGTATCGATCTAATCATGGTCGTCCAAAACAGATCCAGCGGTCCAGTTGATCTGATACCGCTTCGACCGCATCACTTTACAAAGGAGCCCTTATAGTCTATGTCTAGAAAACTTACGATTTAGCCCCCGTACTATCCAGAATTGTTGAGCGCGGTCCAGAGGACTGGAAAATGGGATAAAACAAATATAGAAAATGATTTTTAGTAATAAAATAATTCCAGAAACTTGTTTAAATCATAGAAAATCCATTTTAATTCCTTTTTGATCCATTCTAGTTGCAATAGTTTTGTTTTAATATTGTTTATCACCTGATAACTCTGTTTTATCATGAAACGTAGATTAAAATTATCCACGTAGTTTATTCCATACCAAACACTTAAAAGAGCGGAAAATCATAACTCTTTAACTGTAACTCCGAATTTAGTGATTCTCGAACCCTTGATCTCGTTACGATGCGTAGAATATTGTCATGCATTATATTCATTTGTTTGGTGTGATGTTAATTTATCATGTACCATGTTTGTTTGTATTGTTGCAAGTAGACGAGCAAGCAACCGAGGACCCCGGTACTCAGCAGGTAAAAAATTCTAAGCAGGAGCTCATTGAAGGCAAGTTGTGCCCTTAACTACTTTTATTTACCCAATAATGTTCTCTATAATCACTTTCGCATGTTTAGGCTTAATTTTGATGGGACCCAATAGGTCACCCTAGTCTGCTTTATCTTGTGCCTTAATCACCACTAAACTTTTGCATAGTCACTACTATTGCTCCGTGTGGTTTTGTGGGTTAAGATAAATATGCTTCATGATCATACTTTATTATTGTTATTCTATTTTTTAATGTTCATGATAAGATTAGTGTACTTGGAACATGGATATTAACTTGACAATACAGTGCCACCACAAGGGTGGAATGGGACACCCTTGGCCAAGTAAAATGAAAACTAGGGAGAGATTACCTTACCTGAAAGGGGCAAGCGGGGAGGCGTCACTGTAGAGTATAGGGAGGTTCTCGGGTCGGACTGCCTAGCTTTCTGGATGGGAGATTCCTATGCTTCCTTCTTCCTGAATCCAAAGCGGGTTTTCTCAAACTAGTGGAACTTTGGAAAGGCCTCGTAGTGTTACCCTGCCTCATCTCCTCGGTAGAGATGAATGGGACATCTAGACCCGTTGGCAACTGGGTATCATGACTTGTGGGTAAGGGTTACAACCTCTGCAGAGTGTAAAACTTGTATACTAGCCGTGCTCGCGGTCATGAGCAGCTCAGGACTCTCGCATGATTAATTTATGGAAGTAAAATTAAATTTCATTTGCTTCGCATTGTGGTTTTATTATTAATTTTGATCTATTATTACTTTGGGTTGGTATACACTTACATTTAGTAACTGCTAATAAAATTTGACCAACTTATTAAAAGCAATGCTCAATTTAACCATTATTTGTTGATCAGCCTTACACTACACATGAACTCCCACCTTTGGCGAGTTCATGCACATTATCCCCCACAACTTATTGAACTATGATCTTTTGTGGGCTCACCCTTACGATATATAAACCCCCCAGAGGTGAAGAGCAGGTAGTCCAGGAGGAGGTCTACAATGAGGAATATGAGGTTATCTAGGTGGCTTCTCCCAGTCAGCTTGGTGGCGCCAAGGAATAATTATTAGATCGTTTTACTGTTATCATTTAGTTTTGTAAGACACTTCCGCTATGTAATAATATTTGTGACATTTATCTCTATACACTTGGTCATTATATGTGTTGTTCTTCTTTGGCACACATATGAGACGCACCTGGCTTTATCCTTTAAATCCAGGTGTGACAATAAGGGAGAGCCACCCTTCCCCACCGGACTAGTCTTTTAGGGCGATTGGGCCTTTCCCTGAGTTGGGTGTGGTTAATGAATTGTTAGGCTTTAGGCAACCCTAATTTGTTGGGCCTCGACCAACCCCACTTGGGCTAGGTGTATCATCTAGTATCAAAGCTAGGGTCCATTTTAAGAAGGTGGGAATGATGAGGAGGAAGCCACCTTAAAAGGGAGAGCCACCCTTCCCCCATTGGTCTAGTATTTTAGAGCGATTGGGCCTTTCTCTGAGTTGTGTGTGCTTAATGAACTGTTTGGCTTCATGCAACCCTAATTTGTTGGGCCTCAGCAAACCCCACCTGAGCTGGGTGTATCATCTTGATAGAGGACATGGCTCGATCTTTTGTGAGGTATGGTAACTTGATTGGGTGGAGATCTCGACGTTGATGATCCAAGGCTCCGAGTGATTGGCTCCTCCCAATCACTACACCACTGCTTCATTGGTTATCACCCGCGACATATGAGTGACCTCGCCATGAAGGCTTATTCCTACAAGCGCAATCAAGAACACCAGTTGAAGAACGCAACCAAACCGTGTTGATTACGAGATGGGGTCTCACAAGCCGATGACGGTGATACTGTTTGATGACAGAATAATTGTTGTGGGTCTACCTCCTCCGAAGGTCCTCAAAAACATAGCTAATCATTTGTTTCTAGTATACTATTGAACACTATAGGAGCTTCGTTGTAAAGGTTCGTGATAGGAGTCTTCTTTTCCATCGAAGTTCCTTAAGACGAAGACATTGCCTGAAAACGACAACGAGGAATACTGAAGCTATAGCCGAAGAGCAACAACTTCGGCTTAAAGTGACGACGAAGATAAAGCATGATCCCAAACAGAAGAGGAAAAGACTAGTTAGTCTCTAATGATTTATGTTACAATTATGAGTACATATAAAGGTCATAAATGTATTTTTACTCGGGATGCGTCCCGTGCCTATAAATAGGTTGTTGGGGACTTGTTCTCAAATGCTATGAATTAAGAACAAGGCAACATAAAATGTTAATATTAATGCCCTTCGTCCGTTGAAGCATTATTTCTCCAAGGATTTAATGAACTTCGGACGAAGGCCATGAGCAAAATATCACGAAGGTCATACCTCCGCGATCAAAGATATAAAACGATGCATGATAAAGTATAAAAAACATAAAACATAAGAGAATGGTATATCAAAAACACATAAGATTATTTGCATATACAAACCTAAATATTGTAATATAATGTTTAGGTACATTTATACCTTCGCTTTGGCAGAAAGCAATAATTCCAGCGTAATGTGTTAGCAATTACCAGATTGCGTGGACAGTACAAGGGTACTGTTCACCTATTTATAGGCACAGGGCGCAGCCTATGTATAATTACATTTATGCCCTTTACAATCGACTACAATAAAGACACAGAACATCATGGGTCTTTTAGGTCATTTCATCTTTAAGTCGGTTCACCCCTTCGTCTTGAGGCATGTCACTGTGCCGAAGCTTTATAGTCGATAGCCTCAGCGCTGCCCTTGAGAGGATCTGCCGAAGGTGTTTTCTTTCTTTAGGATCTTCGGCTATGAAGCATACCCCCAACAGTAGCCCTTCGTGGTGCTAGATCGTTTTTCATAACGAGCTTGATCCGTGAAAAAGTCTTCTACGCTTCGGGATGCCGAAGATCCGAAAAACACCTTCCCTGAGCTCGTTGGTGAGAAATGATTAAAATAATCCACGCGCAAGGTGGCCCCATCTTGCAGCGGTTATGCGCGCACTGACGATTCACCTTCTCGGACTCTGTGGCCCACCATTCAGTGAGTGCGGGTGGCTGTTTATCCGGTGCAGAAGACCTTGACGATTCACCTTCCCACCTGCGGCACTATATAAACAGACGGGTAGGTGTGAAGTTACCACAGCATTCATTGCTATTGCAATATTTTGCTGCCAAAATATTGACCAAAGCCGAAGCTTGCTCACTGCTTCCGCAACCGAAGCTATTTATTTTGCTCAAGCTTCGTAACGAGAAAAAGCTTCAGCAAAGTTCAAGAAAAATTTTCAACTTCATTCGAAAAACAAGAAATTCAATCACTAGATGGCCAGAGTACATTCCACAGCTAGGGTTACTCGTGACGGAGAGGAGGCCGAAGGTGCTGAAACTGCCCCAATCTCTGAAGTGATGAAGCGCTCAGGGCTGGTAGCATCGGAGGATGCACCTGCCGCTGAAGCCGAGCAGGCTGATGCCAAAGAACTTGAGTCTGAAGATGATTACAGCGCAGTGCCATCTAAACCCAGCCACCTGGAGTATGGGAAATCCACCATTTCCGAAGATGACATGCCGAAGCTGATAAATTTGGGCTATTTCAATGAAGCGAAGAAGGAGCTGGTTCGTTTCGGCGAGGAGGAGATTACTCCGAAGCCAGAAAGGATGAAGTAGTGGTCTTCAGAAGCTTCTTTAAAGCTGGTTTAAGATTTCCTTTAAACAAGATGATTGCTGATGTATTGAAGAAGTTTGGGATCTACCTTCATCAATTAACTCCTAACGCTATCGTTAGGATTAGTGTTTATATCTAGGCTCTCCGAAGCCAAGGGGTGGAACCATTTGCCGAAGGTTTCTGCCGAGTGCACGAGCTTCATTATCAGACCAAGGCTAGAGGATATGGGCTGCATGAAAACTTTGATTGCTACAATTTTGCCTATCGCAAGAGTACAAAATTTCCAGTGATTAGTTATCGCAACAAGTGGCCAGCTGGCTGGAAGTCTGAGTGGTTTTACGTCAAAGTTGACGAAGATAAGGAGAAGCTGGTCCAGAGCCCGCTAGAATTAATCTTTGGAGAGACCAGACCCTAGTGCAACATGACACCAGGGAGCCCAAGCCAAATTGCTCTGGCCGAATTTAGAGTTATTGCGAAGCATATCGGTACTAGGGACTTAGTGCAAGAATTCTTGGCTTTCAGAGTGTTCCCAACTGTGAAAGAGTGGGACATGCCGAAGCTTAAAGGAGAAAAGAAGGGGGAACTTATTCGGTTACCCAAGAGTGGCTAGACACGATAGAAGTGATGTGTAATGAAATTCTCGGCAATTACTCTAAAAAAGAAGATCAACTAATGACTGCAGCCTTCGGCACCCGTCCGAAGCGAAGGCTGGACCGAGTAATGGATGCTCTGGTCTTTGAATATCCCGACTACGAGCGGCTAGACAAAGATGCCAAAGGGCAGAAAAGAAAGAGAGTAGCTGGTGTTCTAAATAAAGACGATGAAGAACAATTGAAAAAGAAAAAGCTGAAGCCTGATCCGAAAACAGATGCTTCGAAGAAGAGAAAGGCTACAGCTCCGAAGCAGAAGGCAATTGACGAAGAAGAGGAAACTGCTGCAACACCCTCTACCACCGACGTGGAGGAAATTTTAAAGCTAATGACTAAATCTTTGCCTGTCAAGCTGAGTCCAGTGGGGCCACATCTGACGAAGCTTTTTCAGAAGGAAAAGGAGCCCGCAAAAACGAAGAAGGCAGCTAGGCCGAACAAACAAAGAATCATTATAGTGACGAAAGTCATTGAAGGGACACCACCACAAGCTTCAGCTCCGAAGGCTCCAGCTGTTGAGAGTGCAACGGCTACCAAAGCTGCACCTTTGGAGGCTGTAGCTGCCGAAGCTGCCACAGCCGAAAATATTCACTTAGAAAGCACAATTGCAAATATTGATAAGATACTGCTAGACATGGCCGCAGAAGAAGCTGCTAGAGCCACCAAAGAGACTACGGCCCCAGAGCCCGAGAAGAAGAAAGAAATAGCCGAAGACACTTCGGAAGATGAAATTTTTAACTTTCAAAACTTAATTGGACAAGAGCTGACAAAGGCTGAAAAAGAAGACCTAAAAGAGTATGCCATATCTTGTGGATATCGGCCGGGGGCACTTCTATTCGGTGGTGTCGATGACGAAAAGTTGGAATGCGTCCGGGATCATACCGGAGCGAAGGTTATTGGTACTTTATCAAAGAGTATTGGTTTCCCGAAGCTCAAAACGGACATTAGCCGCTACCGACGACAGCACATCGTCGGTAGTTTATTCTATTCCAATTTCAAGGTAAACAACTATTCTTTAACTTTTATTGTTTCAACAACGAAGATGTTTTTTAACGAAGGTTGTTTATGCGCAGAGTATGCTTTTGAGCAAAGCTTTGAAGATGCAGCAAGATTTGGAAGATAAAAACACGAAGTTATAATTGAGAGTTTAGAAAACAAAATAGAAGACCAATCAGCTGCTCTTGAAAAGGAGTTTGAGCTTCAGACAACCGAAGGCTTACTAGCAGAAGCTGAAGCTAAAATAGCAGAACTAAATACGAAGCTTCTCTCTGAGTCAGAAAGCTTCGAACAAGAAAAATAGAAGCTTAATGCAAAATTTGAAGCCGAGGTCCAAAAAAGTTCAGATTTGCAAAAATCATTGACAGGGCTTCAAAACAAATGTTTGGTGTTCAGTAATCGATGTATACAACGACTGAAGCAGATCTTTTATTCGGTTGGAGCCAGCAGTGAGAAATTTAACCCTTCGGCTGAAGACCTGCCAGGGGCCTTCGAACATATCGAAGGTGAAATTGATGATCTTGATGAAGTTATAGCTGGACATGTTGACTTTTGTGCCCTGGTAGCTTCTCGGGGCACAGCTGTCGCCTTCCTAAAATCTGGCTGCGAACATGGGAAGGTTGTCAATAGACCCAATTTCAGTTTATCACCAGCAGATCTAGAGAATATTCCCAACCTTGCCCGAAGCATAGCAAATAGATTTATAAAACTAGTATGGACAAAGGGTGGATGAAGCATAGCTGGTGATGAAGCTCGGAGTCATCTTAAGCCGGTAACAAAATCATACCTTGTGCTTACCTCTTCCTTCAAACTCGAATCTTCCTTACAATACTTTAATATATACAGGATGACAAAGCCGGCGAAGCTGAAGAGTAAGAAGATGAAGCCGAAGCTCATCAGATGACGAAGCTGAAGCCGGAGCTCAATGGATACTAATGAAGCTTGAGTAGATAACTGCAGGAAAAATTCTAAGGACTCTTGTAACAACCTTTGTAAAGAATAATGTAATTAAATTTTACTCTGAACCTTGTCCATACCTTGTAATATATTCTTACCCTTCCGTCAATGTATAAAGTGCTTCGGTGTGAACGAACTTAGCATTTTTGAGCCGAAGGCGAAAAACACCTTCCCTTCTTTTCGTACACAGTGAATCATAAAACTGCCTCTTTTTGTTTTTTCTGAAGCCTTAACTTCAGAGCCGAAGCAACTGGCTGTGTTATGATGATGATGATCCTATGTATGTCTAAATGAATGTTTATGAATGCAAATGTATGATGTAATGTACCGTGCAAATGAATGTCCAAACACACGCATACGAAGCCACAACCATAGCCTTCATTCCCTTAGGAATAACCCAAGTCTCTTTGCCGTTTATTTTTCGGTGTATCAGCGTTGACTTTTCGCTGTAAGTTCTACATTCCCTTAGGAACATCTTTTGAACTTCTTCGCCTTCTATTTCGGTGGTATCGCGTTGACTTTTCACGCTTCGCCTTATATTTCGGTAGAATCAGCGTTGACTTTTTGCTGTAAGCTCTGCATCCCCTTAGGAACGACTTTTGAGCAGAAAACTTACACTGCGCTCCCTTAGGAACGGCTTTTTTATAGCTTCGTCGTGCTCTGCATCCTCTTAGGGACGTCTTTCGAGCTTCTCCCTGTATTTTCTTTTCTCTTTGCACTCGATGGTGCATGCTCAGCTTTTACATTTACATTTTTGGGGGATATTGCTCTTGTAGAGCTGAAAATAAAAAAGAGAAATTACATGCTATGGCCCCATTAAAAACCTTTCTCCCCCTTTAGAAAGGAAAAGGGTACCATAGGAAAAATAAAAAGATTACATGAAGCTATACATAATATCGCCGAAGCTCATCCGCATTCCAAGATCTAGGAATGTCATTGTCGTCCATATCCTTTAATCTGTAAGAACCGGGTCTTGACGAAGATACTACCAGAAAAGGTCCTTCCCACTTCAACTGTAGCTTGCCTACTGTGTCTGGGTTGGCAACTCTCTAAAGTACCAAGTGCCCTGGCTTGATGTTTTTTAACTGAACTTTTCTGTCATGCCATTTTATTGTTTCGGCTTGATATTTATTGATGTTCTCCACAGCCTGAAGCCTGATTCCTTCTATAGCATCTTTTGCCACAGAATAATCAACTTCGTCCTCTACCGAAGCCACTATTCTTATTGATCCTGCTTTAGCTTCTTCTGGGGTTATTGCTTCGTCGCCAAACAATAATTTGAATGTTGTAAAGCCTGTTGACCTTGATATTGTTGTGTTGTGGCTCCACACCACTTTGGTCAATTCATCTAGCCACTTTCCTCTGGGTTCATTGAAGATTAACTTCATTATTCCCGTCATTATAATGTCATTAGCTCTTTCAACAAGTCCATTTGACTCCGGATGTCTGACCGATGCAAAATGAATCTTCGTGCCAATTTGTCCACAAAACTCTTTGAAAGCTTCAGCATCGAACTGTGTTCCATTGTCCATAGTAATAGCCTTCGGCACTCCGAAGCGAAAAACAATATTTTGCCACAAAAATTTCTGGATAGTGACCGAAGTTATTGTGGCTAAAGGCTTCGCCTCAATCCACTTGGAAAAATATTCTACCGCCACCACAACATATTTTAGATTTCCTTGAGCTGGTGGAAGTGGGCCTAGCAAATCGAGGCCCCACCTTTGCAACAACCAAGTGGGCTGTATTAACTGAGTTAGAGATGAATGTTGTTTCTGATCTCTTGCACATTTTTGACAGCCTTCACATTTTTGAACTAACTCTGCTGCATCCGAAGTTGCCTTCGGCCAATAAAATCCTTGACGAAAATTTTTTCCCAGCAATGGCCTAGATCCGATGTGAGATCCACATAGACCTGCGTGTATCTCCTTCGTCAATTCGATACCTTCGGTCCTTGATAAACATTTGAGGAGTGGTGAACAAACTCCATGTTTATACAATTCTCTTTCTATCATGACATATGGTCTTGTTCTTGCCTCCATTCTTTTGTTATAAGCATCATCACTTGAAAGACAATTTCCTTGAAGAAAAGATATTATTCTAGTTCTCCAATCTTCACTGTGCACTGGAGAAATAGTGAGCACTACTTTTTCCATAAGCTCAACTAAAGGTGCTTTTATTGTTTCAAAAAATACTTCGGAGGGTAAGGGGAGCCCCTGAGCCGCTGTTTTGGCTAGCAAATCGGCATGCTCATTTTCACCTCTTGGAATACTTTTGACGGAAAACCCTTCGAAGGAAGCTTCCAACCTTCGGACTGCATCCAGATATTTTTCAAGCTTCGGATCTTGTGCCCTGATGCTTTTATCCACATGGCCAGCTATGACTTGAGAATCAGTTTTTAAGACGGCCCTTCTTATTCCCATTGCCCTTAGCTTTCGAAGCCCCAAAAGAAGTGCTTCGTACTCAGCAATATTATTTATGCAACTAAAGTCCAGTTTGACTGCAAAACATGTTTTGACTTTGGAAGGTGCTATTAGGACCGCAGCTGCTCCTGCACTAAAGGTTCCCCAAGAACCATCGTAGAACACCGTCCAAGCTTCGGTATCCTTGCTTGTCCCTTCTTCGTGAGCCCCTGGCGTCTAGTCAGCAATGAAGTCTGCTAGCGCCTGGGATTGAATTGAAGATCTATGCACGTAATCAATGGTGAATTTATTGAGCTCCGTGGCCCACTTTCCAACCCTTCTAGTAGCTTCTCTGTTCCTCATAATATCCTTCAGAGGTTGTGACGAAGGAACAATTATATGGTAAGCCTGGAAATAATGCCGAAGCTTTCTGGAAGCCATTAACACAGCATATAGCACTTTCTCCAACTCTGTGTAATTTTTCTTTGACAAGCTCAACACTTCGGAGACAAAATATACTGGGACTTGCTCTTTACTTTGTCCTTCAAGCTTCTCCTGTACAAGTGCCGCACTCACTGCAGAGTGCGAAGCTGCCACATACAACAGCAGAGGAGCCCCTGGCGTGGGTGGAGTTAGCATCGTTAGGTCTATTAGGTACTGCTTCAGCTCTTCGAAGGCTTTCTGCTGAGCTGATCCCCATTGAAACACTTCGACCGACTTCAGCACTTCGAAGAATGGTAAAATTCTCTCTGTTGATCTAGATATGAATCGATTCAAAGATGCCAGTCTTCCTGTCAACCGCTGAGCTCCCTTCTTTGTGCTTGGCAGCTCCATCTGAAGAATAGCTTCGATTTTATTCGGATTAGCTTCGATTCCTTTTATTGAAACTAGACAACCAAGGAATTTTCCCTTCTTTACTCCGAAGACACATTTTCTGGATTCAACTTCAGGCCAGCTTGCCTAAAGTTAGCAAATGTTTCCTGCAGATCAGCAATGTGATTTTCTTGCTTCGTGCTTTTTACTATGATATCATCAATATATGTTAGCACATTTCTGCCTATCTGAGAATGAAGGACTTCCGCTCTCATTCTACTGAAGCTTCCTCCAGCGTTCTTGAGCCCCTCAGGCATCCAAAGATAACAATATGTACCACTGGGGGTTATGAAGCTGGTTTTTGGCTCATCTTCCTTCTTCATCCAGATTTGATGGTAGCCTGAATAGCAATCTAGTAGACTCATGAGTTCTAACGAAGCTGCTGCATCTACTAGAGAATCTATTCTTGGTAATGGGAACTCATCCTTCGAACAAGCCTTGTTGAGATCAGTAAAATCAATGCACATTCTCCATTTACCATTAGCCTTCTTCACCATAACAGTGTTGGCTAGCCATTCTGGGTATTTTACTTCTCTGATGACTCCAGCACTAAGAAGTCTTTTTACTTCATTGCGAGCACCTTCGGCTTTATCGTCAGACATATTCCGAAGCCTCTGCTTTCTGGGTCTGAAGGATGGATCGACATTGAGCGAGTGTTCAATAACATCCCTGTTGACACCACAGAGATCGTTGGCTGACCATGCGAAGACATCCTTGTTGTTGAACAAAAACCTTGTTAAAGTTTTCTCCTATTCCTCAGACAATTGAGATCCCAGCAACACCTTCTGCTCTGCTATATCTTCACATAAGAGCATGGGCTTCGGTTGATCGGCCGAAGCAGCCTTCTCCCTTCTGTACTTGTACTGCTCACAAGCTTCGGCTCCATCTATATTATGGATTGCTTTTGAATCTGTCTAGTTTCCTTCAACCTTTCTGGCAGCTTCCTGACTTCCATGAATAGCGATAGGCCCTTGATCCGAAGGTATCTTCATGCATAGATATGCTGGGTGAAGAATTGCTTCAAAAGCATTGAGTGTCCCATGACCAATGATTGCATTGTAGGGGTACTCCATGTCGACAATGTCAAACACAACTTACTCGGTCCTTGTATTATTGACAAATCCGAAGGTCACTGGCATTGTGATCTTGCTGAGCGCTACAATCTGCCTTCCTCCGAAGCCACAAAGAGGGTGTGTAGCATCATGAATCTTATCCTCTAGCTCTTGCATCTGTCTGAAGGCCTTAGCAAATATAATATCCGCTGCACTGCCTGTATCAACTAGAACATTGTGGACCAGAAATCCTTTGATAACGCAAGAAATAACCATAGCATCATTGTGAGGGTAATCCTTGAGCTGAAGGTCCTCTTGAGAGAAGGTAATTGGGATGTGTGACCATCTCGACTTGATGAAGGGTCCCTGCACCCCGACATGTTGTACCCTTCTCTATGCCTCCTTCTTCTGCTTCTTGTTGGCCAGCTCTGAGCATGAACCGCCTGTTATCGGGAGTACCAGCTTCGTAGCCGAAGCAGCTCCAGCTTGGTTGTTGAATGAAGCCATCAACTCAAAAAGTGGAAGTGAGTTCACCGGAGGTGGGGGGCCAATGTTGGGGACTTGTTCTCAAATGCTATGAATTAAGAACAAGGCAACATAAAATGTTAAATATTAATGCCCTTCGTCCGTTGAAGCATTATTTCCCCAAGGATTTAATGAACTTCGGACGAAGGCCATGAGCAAAATATCACGAAGGTCATACCTCCACGATCAAAGTTATAAAACGATGCATGATAAAGTATAAAAAATATAAAACATAAGAGAATGGTATATCAAAAACACATAAGATTATTTGCATATACAAACCTAAATATTGAAATATAATGTTTAGGTACATTTATACTTTCGCTTTGGCAGAAAGCAATAATTCCAGCGTAATGTGTTAGCAATTACCAGATTGCGTGGTCAGTACAAGGGTACTGTTCACCTATTTATAGGCATAGGGCGCAGCCTGTGTATAATTACATTTATGCCCTTTACAATCGACTACAATAAAGACACAGAACATCATGGGTCTTTTAGGTCATTTCATCTTTAAGTCGGTTCACCCCTTCGTCTTGAGGCATGTCACTGTGCCGAAGCTTTATAGTCGATAGCTTCGGCGCTGCCCTTGAGAGGATCTGCCGAAGGTGTTTTCTTTCTTTAGGATCTTCGGCTACGAAGCATACCCCCAACATAGGTGAACAGTACCCCATACTATTCACGCTGGATTGTAATTGTTCTCGCATCAACACATTCGATCAAGCTGAAGGTATCAATGTAATATAAGTTCTGTTAATGTTCATGTACATATGTTATGAAATAAATATATGAGTGAATGAATTAATGACATATATTATCTCCATAAATTCATATTCTCATAAAATGATGAAGGTCTGTCCTTCATTACCTTTGTTTGAAGATCATTATATCCGGAAGGAGATAATGCTTCGAAGGACGAACATCCTTAATCTTTAACAATTGTGTTGCCTTATTCTTGATTCACAGCATTTGAGAACAAGTGACCAACATTGGCGCCCACCTCCGGTGAACTCAAACGACCACCTTCGACACTAGGAGCTTAAGCAACCACCTTCGTCATGTCGCCGAAGAAGGCAATAGCGCCAGGGGCTGCCCTTGCACCACTGGACATCAACCAAGAAGGGCTCCCTCGGAGAGAAGACCGAAACTAGAAAACGAAGTCATCAGCCCAACACCACAAGAAGAGGAGCTAGACCAAGAGATCAGAGACCTCGAGGCAATCCACCAACAAGTGGAGAGAAAGAGAGAGAAAATGCTTCGGCTAGCTGAACTTCAGAAAAAGATTGATGAAGCTGCCATATCACCCAAGACAAGCAAGGACGAAGGCCACAACAGAGAGAGGTTCATCAAGAAAGCCCAAGCTATGATGATGTATGGTATGATGATTTCGATCATGATAACTTTGCTTTTGGTGATGCTTCTCCTCTAGTAGCAGAGTTGCAGGCTACCCCTTGGCCACCATCGTACAAACAACCACAACTCCCCATGTATGACGGGCATTCAAACCCAAAGCAGTTCCTTATGAGTTACGAGGCAACCATATCATCATATGGTGGCAACACTGTCGTCATGGTGAAGTCCCTCGTCATGGTAGTAATGAGTGTGGCTCAAACATGGTATTCTTCCCTTCGGCCGAGAACAATCACGTCATGGTAGAAGCTGAAGGACATGTTGGTAACCAGCTTCCAGGGTTTCCAGACGAAGCCAGTGATTGCTCAAGCTCTGTTCCAATGCACACAGGACCATGAGGAATATCTGCAGGCGTATGTCGAAGGTTTCTGCGTCTCAGAGCCCAGGCACCAACGGTGCCAAATGAGATCATTATTGAGGCTATGATCAAGGGGCTCCGACCAGAACCAACATCGTAGTATTTCGCCAGGAAGCCCCCACAAACTTTCGAGAAGCTTCTACAAAAGATGCACGAGTACATTAGGGCCGATAATGACTTTCGGCAGAGAAGGGAAGAAGCCTATAGATACTCTAAGATGACCAAGGGCCTCAGAGGAAGACTCCACTCTAGGCATGTTAGGACGATCCATAATCCTAGCTCAAGCGACGACAAGCAAAATCACACTCAAGGGAATCATCACAACTCTCAATCGTCAGGGACACAACAAAGCTCTTTCGGCCACCAACTCCAAGAGGCAGAAGAGGTAGAAGCTTTGCTGGAAGATTCAACTCCCAACTAAGAGCACCTAGAGGGGGGGTGAGTAGGTGATCCTGTAAAATTCAACACTAAATTCCAACAAGCTTGAGGCGAGCTCTTGCGAATACAAACAATCACAGAGAGGAGCAACACAAGAGACACGCGATTTTTATCCCGTGGTTCGGCCAAGTAACACTTGCCTACTTCCACGTTGTGGCGTCCCAAAGGACGAGGGTTGCACTCAACCCCTTTCAAGTGGTCCGATGATCAACTTGAATACCACGGTCTTTTCCCTTCAAGTGTTTTCCCGTTTGCGAGGAATCTCCACAATTTGGAGCCTCTCGCCCTTACAATAGATATCACCAAGAAAGCACAGAGTAAGGTTGGGAAGAGCAATACACACAAGACTCACGCAGCACACCCGCGCACACAAGTGAAGACTTGAGCTCAAATGACCACACAGGGAGTTCGCGACTCGAATGGAGCTCAAATCTCTAACACAATGAAGCAAATGCGCGGGAGCAGAGTCTGGATGCTTTTGAATACTCAGTGAATGCTTGGGTGACTCCTTCATGTGCCTAGGGGTCCCTTTTATAGCCCCAAGACAGCTAGGAGCCATTAGAGGCCATCTTGGAAGGCCAAACTTGCCTTCTGTCAGGTGGTGCACGGGATAGTCTGGTGCACCAACGAACAGTCACTGCAGCTGTCTGGTGCCCGATCTCCTTCCTTTTCTGACGCATCCGACCGTTGGTCCTCGGGGTCGGTTGGCGCACCGGACACTGTCCGGTGCACACCAGACAGTCTGGTGTGCCCAACCGACCGTTGCTGCGGGCCACGCGTCGCCCGCGGATTGCGCGGCCAACCGTTGGCGCTGACGACCGTTGGCTCACTGGACTATCCGGTGTGCACCGGACAGTCCGGTGAATTATAGTCGTACGCCGCCATCGAATCCCGAGGGCGGTGAGTTCACGCGGACCAGCCTGGCGCACCGGACACTGTCCGGTGCACCACCGGACAGTTCGGTGTGCCAGACCAAGCTGAGGATTGGCTGCACAGAGCCAAGCTTTTCCCTTTTCCTTTCTTCTTCTTTAGTCACTGTTTCTAGCACTTGGATAATCATGTTAGTACACAAAACAATTCACCAAATCTAGAAACATACCTTTTTCCTTGATTTGCACTTCTCACTTTATTTGTCACATTAGAACTTAATTAAATGTGTTGGGCACTTAATCACCAAAACATTATAGAAATTGCCCAAGGGCACATTTCCCTTTCAATCTCTCCCTTTTGGTGATTTATGCTAACACAACCAAAGGCAACCAAAAGAAGTGCAATATCAATGCAATTGAAGACCAAATTGTTTTTGACTATAATTTCGCATATTTGGATCGCTCTTTGCCACCACTTGGTTTGTTTTTGCAAATCAAATTCATTTTCCTATCTCTAAGTCAAACACACTTGTTTGGGCACATAGAGAGTTATTCCAAGAGTAAAATTGGTGAAGTGCCAAAACTCCCCCCTTTTCCCATAATAAAAATTCTCCCCCACAAGAGACCAAATTTTGCATTAAGAGAACTTTGGACAAATAAAAAATTCTAACTCTATTATTTTTGAAATTCACTAGTGGTAGCTGATCCATCTGCTTTGGCCTTAATTTCTCCCCCTTTGGCATGAAGCACCAAAACGAGATCATTTTTGGCCCTTTAACCACATTGCCTTACCAAAAAATGTCAATTAAGAACAAAAAGGCAATGAGATTGCAAATATGAACTTGGAAGTATGTACACTTATACCAGAGTGTAGTGGAAGTCTTTTCATCGTCCAAGTCCACATTTCTCTTTCAATGCACCTTTGAGACTACATCAAGTGTACTCAAACAAATAGGTTAGTCTCAAAGTGTCAAGTTGTAGCACATCTCTCCCTAAATATGTGCACCATTTGCATATGGACTTGTGAGGTCCGGGGAGGTCTTGCACAACTTGAGCACCATAAATAAGCAACAAATCATATAAGTGCATGAAGTAACATGATCAAAGGCATAGAACACATGTATGCTATAGATCAATCCAAGTTACACGAATCTAAGACATTTAGCTTACTACGCAACCTACAAAAAGTTTTCTCATCCAACGGCTTGGTAAAGATATTGGCTAGCTGGTTCTCGGTGCTAATATGGTACACCTCGATATCTCCCTTTTGCTGGTGGTCCCTCAGGAAGTGATGCCGGATATCTATGTGTTTCGTGCGGCTGTGCTCAACAGGATTATCCGCCATGCAGATTGCACTCTCATTGTCACATAGGAGTGGGACTTTGCTCAGATTGTAGCCAAAGTCCTGGAGGGTTTGCCTCATCCAAAGTAGTTGTGCGCAACACTGTCCTGCGGCAACATACTCAGCCTCAGCGGTGGATAGGGCAACAGATGTTTGTTTCTTGGAACTCCAGGACACTAAGGACCTTCCTAGAAACTGGGGATGTCCCTGATGTGCTCTTCCTATCAACCTTACACCTAGCATAATCGGAGTCTAAGTATCCAATTAAGTCAAAGGTATACCCCTTTGGATACCAGATCCCGAAGCAAGGCGTAGCAACTAAATACCTAAGAATTCGCTTAACGGCCAAAAGGGTGACATTCCTTGGGGTCGGGTTGATATCTAGCACACATGCATACACTAAGCATAATGTCCGGTCTACTAGCACATAAATAAAGCAATGACCCTATCATAGACCGGTATGCCTTTTGATCAACGGACTTACCTCCTTTGTTGAGGTCGACATGCCCGTCAGTTCCCATTGGTGTCTTCGCGGCTTGGCGTCCTTCATCCCAAACCTCTTTAGAAGGTCTTGAGTGTAACTTCGTTTGGGAGATGAAGGTACCATCCTTGAGTTGCTTCACATGGAATTCAAGGAAGTAGTTCACTCACCCATCATTGACATCTCAAACTTTTGAGTCATCACCCTGCTAAACTCCTGACAAGACTTTTGGTTAGTAGAACCAAATATTATGTCATCGACATAAATTTGGCACACAAAAAAGATCACCATCACAAGTCTTGGTAAAAAGAGTGGGATCGGCTTTCCCAACCTTAAAAGCGTTAGCAATTAAGAAATCTCTAAGGCATTCATACCATGCTCTTGGGGCTTGCTTAAGTCCATAGAGCACCTTAGAGAGCTTGAACACATGGTCGGGTACACCTCCTCCTCAAAGCCAGGGGGTTGTTCCACGTACACCTCCTCCTTGATTGGCCCGTTGAGGAAAGCGCTCTTCACATCCATTTGAAACAACCTGAAAGAGTGGTGAGCGGCATAGGCTAATAATATTCGAATAGACTCTAGCCTAGCCACAGGAGTAAAAGTCTCCTCGAAATCCAAACCAGCGACTTGGGCATAACCTTTTGCCACAAGTCGAGCCTTGTTTCTTGTCACCACCCCGTGCTCGTCTTGCTTGTTGTGGAACACCCACTTGATTCCCACAACATTTTGCCTGGGACGTGGCACCAGGCTCCAAACTTCATTTCTCTTGAAGTTGTTGAGCTCTTCCTGCATGGCCAACACCCAATCCGGATCCTGCAAGGCCTCTTCTACCATGAAAGGCTCAATAGAAGAGACAAACGAGTAATGCTCACAAAAGTTAGCTAATCTTGAGCGACTAGTTACTCCCTTGCTTATGTCACCTAGAATCTGATCGACGAGGTGATTTCTTTGGATCGTCGCTCGGACTTGAGTTGGAGGGACCCGTGGTTCTTCTTCCTCCATCACTTGTTCTTCCTGTGCTCCCCCTTGATCTTGTCCCTCTTCTTGAGGTACTTGTTCACCATCTTGAGTTGGAGGATGCACCATTGTGGAGGAAGATGGCTGATCTTGCTCTTGTTGTTCCTGTGGTCGCACATCACCTATCGCCATCGTGTGCATGGAGGCCGTCGGAACATCATCCTCATCTATGTCATCAAGATCAACTTGCTCTCTTAGAGAGCCATTAGTCTCATCAAATACAACATCGCTACAGACTTCAACCAACCCTGATGATTTGTTGAAGACTCTATACGCCTTTGTATTTGAGTCATACCCTAGTAAAAACCCTTCTACTGCCTTGGGAGCAAATTTAGAATGTCTACCTTTCTTCACCAGAATGTAACATTTTCTCCCAAATACAGGAAAGTAGGAAACGTTGGGTTTGTTACTGGTAAGGAGTTCGTAAGAGGTCTTCTTGAGAAGGCATGCAGATAGAGCCAGTTTAAGACGTGGCAAGCTGTGTTCACACCTTCCGACCAAAACCGCTTAGGCGTCTTGAACTCTCCAAGCATCGTTCTTGCCATGTCGATAAGTGTCTTGTTCTTCCTCTCTACCACACCGTTTTGCTATGGTGTGTAGGGAGCGGAGAACTCGTGCTTGACGCCTTCTTCCTCAAGATACTCCTCCACTTGCAGATTCTTGAACTCGGATCCGTTGTCTCTTCTTATCTTTTTCACCTTGAGCTCAAATTCGTTTTGAGCCCTCCTTAGAAAGCGCTTTAGGGTCCCTTGGGTTTCTGATTTATCCTGCCAAAAGAACACCCAAGTGAAGCGAGAAAAATAATCAACAATTACAAGACCATACTTACTTCCCCCGATGCTAAGGTAGGCAATGGGTCCGAAGAGGTCCATGTGAAGAAGCTCCAGTGGTCTTGATGTTGTCATCACATTCTTGCTATGATGAGTACTTTCCACCTCTTTCCCTGCCTGACAAGCTACACAAGGTCTATCTTTCTCGAAACAAACATTGGTTAGTCCTAACACATGTTCTCCCTTTAGAAGTTTATGAAGGTTCTTCATCCCAACATGTGCTAGACGGCGATGCCATAGCCGGCCCATACTAGTCTTAGCTATTAAGCATGCATCTAGATCGACCTCCTCTTTCGAAAAATTAACTAAGTAGAGTTTGTTGTCTAATACACCCTTAAAAGCTAATGAACCATCACACCTTCTAAAGACAGATACATCAATATTTGTAAAAAGACAATTGTAACCCATGTGACACAATTGACTTATAGACAGGAGGTTGTAACCAAGCGACTCTACTAGAAATACATTCGATATGGAGTGCTCGTTGGTGATGGCTATCTTGCCCAAGCCTTTGACCTTGCCTTGGTTCCCATCTCCAAAGATGATCGTATCCAGGGAATCATTGTTCTTGACGTAGGAGGTGAACATCTTCTTCTCCCCCGTCATGTGGTTTGTGCATCCGCTGTCGATAATCTAGCTTGAGCCCCCGAATGCATAAACCTGCAAGGAATTTAAGCTTGGGTTTTAGGTACCCAACTCTTATTGGGTCCACAAGGTTAGTCAAAATAGTCTTTGGAACCCATATGCAAGTTTTGTCTCCCTTGCATTTAGATCCCAACTTCCTAGCCACTACTTTTGCATTCTTACATGAAAGAATAAAAGAAGTGTTGCAAGCATGAAAAACAGTAGTGGGTTCATTGCACATTTTTCTAGGCACATGAGATACAACATTATTCCTCCTGGGCGTATGAGACACAACATGATTGTGCCTAGACCTATTTCTACTATAATCATAAGTAGAGCTGGAAGCAATCATAGCATGATCATAGTTTCTATCATTAAAAGCATTCCTAGAAAATTGAGAGCACCTAGAAAATTTTATATCATAAATGTAGGCATGACACTTTTGAGAACTACTAGCCATAGGGGCTTTCCCTTTCTCCTTGTTGAGAGCGGGAGCCTTTTGGCTTATTAAGTTCTTGGTTTCCTTTCGAAAACCAAGTCTATCTTTAATGGAGGGGTGTCTACCAATAGTGTAGGCATCCCTTGCAAATTTTAATTTATCAAAATCACTTGTGCAAGTCTTAAGTTGAGCATTAAGACTTGCCACCTCATCATTTAATTTAGTAATAGAAGTCATATGTTCGTTATAGGCATCAACAGTAAAATCCTTACATCTATTACAAATAACAACATGCTCTACATGAACTAGAATTATTAACTTCCTCTAGCTTAGCATTTAATTCATCATTTAAACTCCTTAAACTAGAGACAGATTCATGGCAAGCAGACAACTCAGAGGATAGCATTTCATTCCTTTTAATTTCTAGAGCAAGTGATTTTTGAACACTAATAAATTTGTCATGCTCTTCATACAAAATATCCTCTTGTTTTTCTAACAATCTATCCTTTTCATTTAGAGCATCAATTAATTCATTAATTTTTCTATTTTAGCTCTATCTAAACCTTTAAATAAACTAGAGTAATCTACTTCATCATCGGAAGAATCATCATCGCTAGAAGTAGTGTACTTAGGGGTATCTCGAACATGTACCTTCTTTTCCTTGGCCATAAGACATGTATGGCGTTCGTTGGGGAAGAGAGAAGACTTGTTGAAGGCCGAGGCAGCGAGTCCTTCGTCGTCAGAGTCGGAAGAGGAGCAGTTTGTGTCCCATTCCTTTCCAAGGTGCGCCTCGCCCTTTGCCTTCCTGTAGCTCTTCTTTTTCTCCTTCTTCCCGCTCTTTTCTTGTCCCTGGTCACTATCTTTATCGGGACAATTTGCAATGAAGTGACCAGTCTTACCGCATTTGAAGTAGGAGCGCTTTCCCTTTTTTTGTTCTTGTTGGGGTACTCCTTGCGTCCTTTAAGTGCGGTCTTGAAGCGCTTGATGATAAGCGCCATCTCATCTTCATTGAGGCCGGCAGCCTCCACTCGAGCTATCTTGCTTGGTAGTGCCTCCTTGCTGCTAGTTGCCTTGAGCGCAACGGGCTGTAGCTCGTAGACGGGCAGAGGGCCGTTTAAGGCATCATCTACATACCTTGCCTCCTTAACCATCATGCGCCTGCTTACAAAATTTTCCAAGTATCTCCTCGGGCGTCATCTTTGTGTACCTGGGATTCTCACGGATAAGATTCACAAGATGGGGGTCAATAACTTTAAAGGACCTAAGAATGATTCGGACAACGTCGTGGTCTGTCCATCTTGTGCTTCCATAGCTTCTAATCTAGTTGACCAGGGTCTTGAGCATGTTGTATGTTTGTGTTGGCTCTTCTCCCTAATCATGGCGAATCTCCCTAGCTCGCCTTCCACCAGTTCCATTTTGGTGATCATTGTAGCATCATTTCCCTCATGTGAGATCTTGAGGGTGTCCTAGAATTGCTTGGCGTTGTCCAAGCCACTTACTTTATTATACTCATCCCTACAAAGAGATGCTAACAACACAGTAGTAGCTTGGGCATTCTTATGGATTTGCTCATTAATAATCACAGGGTTATCCGTACTATCGAAATGCATTCCATTTTCCACTATTTCCCAAATGCTAGGATGGAGAGAAAATAGATAACTACGCATTTTATGACTCCAAAATGAGTAGTCCTCTCCATCAAAGTGTGGAGGTTTTCCTAGAGGAATAGATAGTAAATGCGCATTTGAATTGTACGGCATGCGAGAATAGTCAAAGAGTAGTTTTGATTAACCATTCTCTTTTTCGACGAGTCATCGTCGTCGTCATCTCTTGGTGAAGAAGAGGAGGTGTTGCTGTCGTAGTAAATGATCTTCTTGATGTGCCTCTTCTTCTTCCCGTCCCTCTTCTTGTGACTCGATCCTGAGTCAGTGGGCTTGTCGTCCCTTGGCTCGTTGAAGAGGGACTCCTTCTCCTTGTCGTTGACCACCATCCCCTTTCCCTTAGGATCCATTTCTTCGGGCGGTTAGTCCCTTAGATGAAGAGTACGGCTCCGATACCAATTGAGAGCACCTAGAGGGGGGGTGAATAGGTGATCCTGTAAAATTCAACACTAAATTCCAACAAGCTTG